>PVJS01006941.1:0-57890 GCA_004027185.1 Glis glis
AGAGAGAGAGAGAGAGAGAGAGAGCTGAGGCTGGCCGCGAACCCGGATCCTCCGGTCTCCGCCTCCCAAAGTACTGGTATTACAAGCGCGAGCCACCATGCCCAGCTTAAAGAGAGTAAATTAATGTGCACTGAAAGACATTCTTTTCTTATTTGTTATTTATTTATTTATTTATTTTTGTGGTATTGGGGGTTGAACACAGGGGCATTCTGCCTCTGAGCTACACCCCCAGTCCTATTTTATTTTCTTATTTTGAAATAAGGTCTCACTAGTTGCTGAGGCTGTCCTAAAACCTGTGATCCTCCTGTCTCAGCCTCCCAAGTACAGGGATCACAGGTATGTACCACCACACCCAGCTTCCCTTAATCTTTTATATTTTGATAGTTGTGAATCACTGTATCCTCAGGTCACCTCCTTCTCTCTGACAATCATTTCTGAGGAAAGCTGATCACGTGCCTCATCAACCTTCCACAGCTGATCAGATCCAGGGTGGGAACCAGTCACCCACCTGGGTGAATGCCAGATGAATTGCTAACTTATCAGAGACTTGTGTGTATGTGTATGTGTGTGTATGTGGGGGAGGTGCAGATATTGAAAAGCTCACAGAACTTATAGGAAGTTTGGAAAATTATTCCCAGGAAAAAGGTGTGGAGGGGCAGCAGGAAGCAGTGCCAAGGTCAGGGCTCAGGTACAATCTCCAGCTCCTGGTCTCTGTGTCACTGCCACCACTGTGAATAGTCCCTACCTGGCCCTGGGAACTTATGCCACTTCTTCCTGATTGGAGTACCCGGTGGAAGCAACTGGTTTTCAGAGCTCCGTCTTGTGCCAATATTTAAGCTGAGGAAAAGGTGAAGGAATTTCTGGTTCCCTGTGGCTGCTACCAAAAACACACACAGAGGAAAATCTAAACAAACAGGAAGAAGGTTCAGAACCAGGGCAGCCAAAATTGGCAGACACATCCAGAATACTTGCCTCCAGGCAGTCCAACTCCATGCTGGCCAGAAGCCTATGAGGTGGTCTGGAATGAGGGCTTTGCCCACCAGGGATGGCAATTACTGCAGAAAGCAATCAGACATTTTTTTTTTTAAAGTTGGAACATGATTCGCCCAGGCAAAGTCAGTAGTTTGTGTTCTGTAACTCAAAAGTGCACAAAGAATAGGTGATAAGCAAAAATACTACAAGATAGAAGAAGGCATGTTTAAGCAGAAGTCAGGAATTAGGAAAGATGGAAGAGAGAAGTTATTCACACCAGCAAGACAAGGAAGGATTTGTTTCATCCCCATGAACACAGAATTAGAGGAGGACGTATTGGCAATCTCCTATTAAGGAAAAGCAAAGAAAGTTTGAGATCTAGAGTTGATTTTCTCATGAATGACCTTCCTATTCTTTTTTTTTTTTTTTTTGCAGTACCTGGGATTGAACGCAGGGGCGTTCTACCTCCACGCTACACCCCCGGCCCTATTTTTTATACTTTATTTTGAAACCGGGTCTCACGAAGTTGCAGAGGGCCTCACTAAGTAGAGAGAGAGAGAGAGAGAGAGAGAGAGAGAGAGAGAGAGCTGAGGCTGGCCGCGAACCCGGATCCTCCGGTCTCCGCCTCCCAAGTACTGGGATTACAAGCGTGCGCCACCACGCCCGGCTATGACCTTCCTATTCTTGACATTCCCTGAAACTTGGAGACTTCTATATTCCCTAATTTCTGTGTTTATTTTTTAATAATCTCTTTGTTTCAATTAGGTTAAAATCTAAATTCCTCTGGTAAATTGACTCAATAATCAAGTTTCTTACAGAAGATAGGCTTTATATCTAGCACATGTAAAGTCCAGGGTAGATCAGTGGGTTTTGTTTTACAAAGTGGAGTCAACTTTGCTAACATTAACATGGAACTTCTAGGTTGTTCTAACGTGATTTCCATTCCAATGAGAAGGAGGAACGGGATGGACAAGTATTTTTTTTAAGGACCTAGGAGTTCCCCCATCAATTCTACTGGCATCCCAATTGTGACAATTTAGTCACATGACTGAATATGTTCACAAGGGAGGCTGGGAAATTTCTGTCTTTATCTGGATAGCCATGTGTCTAGGAGAAGAGGAGAAGAGATGGAGGGAGGATTCCTGAGATAAGCTGATGAGTGGTACCTTTATTGGAAAGCTCTATTTGATGCATGAACACCGTGGAGGAGAAAACCAAGAGTTACTCTATAGGTAGAGAAATGCAGATATTCTCCCAATGAAAAAAGACTTGCTATTTTCCAAGTTCTACATCAATTATTCAGACTACAGAATCGAGTTTTAACCAAAAACTCTGGTGGTTATTGCCAAGCCTGGCCTTGATTTAAGGTCCCTTGTACCTGTCTTCCAGCTTCTGAGGATGTCAGCCACAGCAGGCTCACAGCTGTGTCTCTCTCTGGGATTTGCTCCTGTCTGCAAGGAACTGTCTTGTCCAAGTTCCCATCCTCACAACCCACCAGGGGCCAGCTTGTGACAGGGACATGGACAAGTCTCAAGGACCCTTAAGTCCTCGATGAGGACTCAGTTGCAACCACATTGTGACTCAACTTTTCCCTTTTCCCACTCCAGCCTTCCTTACTTCCTAATACATGGATTTCCTGAGAGCCCTCCCTAATAAATCTTTTGCATACAAGTCCCTATATCAGAGTATTTTCAAAGAAGTCAAACTGAAATATAATATGATATGGGAGATTTTATAAGAATTTGATTAATAATAAGTGAACTACAAGAAAATTTTAATATGTATGACTACAGTAGCTTGGTTGCAATTTCTAGATATATTTTCAACCCTGCTTTTGGCTAGAGTATCATTTGAAGTCAAACACTGAAGAGAAACTGTGGGAGGTTGTCTGATTTTATGGTTACAAAAGTCAGAAATTTAAATGACAATATAGGAATGTTTACCCTCAAATATTGTAGTGCAAGTTGTTAAAACTGTGTGGAATTCTTCATTGTACACCATGAGAGAAATTATTGCCAGTAGAAAATGTAAGTATAAATTAACAAAGAGGAAATACTCATGTTTCGTTTATGTATAGGAAAAAAAAACCCAGAAAATACCCTGAATACTACTGAAAACTCAAACGACAATGGAGGATCAAAATTATGGAGTTATAAAATAATCACTTGGGAAAAACAATTTTTTGGCTTTTAATTTTGTAACGTATTTATCAGAATGAGGATTGTATTACACTAACCAGGTGGCCGTTTGAAATCTTTCCTTGACATTATCTCTAGGAAAAGAAATAATTAATGAAGATTTTGGGGAAAAGCATATGTTCAAAATAAAGTTCTCATATTTGAAATCTGTATGAGTTTATTTTCCAAATACATATGTGAAAAGGCAGTTTTAATCTGAATCCTAGCCTATTGCACAATGTTAAGGATTCCTGTGCCATATCTACTTTGGTACGTGGAACTCTAATCTCACATTGGTTTTTTATCTTTCCTAGAAAACCATGAGAAAAAATAATCTTTCAACACTTAAAAAGAACTATGCATCTGTTGGGCAGATGTACAATATCTTTACCCTCAGCCCAGTAAATAGATGTTTATTATACTTAGCTACCAAATTGTGGCAATCCAAAGAGAAAAATATTCCAAAAGCTAAGTACAAAATGTGACTAAAAGTTTGTTAACTCAGATTTAATGCTAAATTCTTATAGTCTGAGAGTGATGTGAGAATGAAGGACATTAAGAATCATGACAAGCCGGGCGTGGTGGCGCATGCTTGTAATCCCGGTACTTTGGGAGGCGGAGACCGGAGGATCCGGGTTCGCGGCCAGCCTCAGCTCTCTTGCTGTTTCTCCCTGTCTCTCTCTCTCTCAGTCACTCTCTCCTTAGTGAGGTCCTCCACAACTTCATGAGACCCGGTTTCAAAATAAAGTATAAAAAATAGGACTGGGGGTGTAGCGCGGAGATAGAATACCCCTGCGTTCAATCCCCAGTACCGCAAAAAAAAAAAAAAAGAATCATGACAGTTACCTGATGAGTTTAATTTTCAACTGAAACATCTGGATCAACCCTTTGAATCTATTCAGGTAGATTACTGTTGTGTTTGTTTGTTTGTAATATGAGAACTATTCCTCCAAAGCAGAAATGATAAAAATGAAAACCAATCTGAATGCTTTCTAAAATACTAGTCATGTGGTTACAAATTTTCTAATATTTTGATTCTAAAAATCAATCCTCATGATTAAGATTTAGAGGGTTATGTGGTTGTCGTTTGCTTAGTCATATAGAGACTTCTCTTATTTTTATTTGTGGTTACAAATACTTTGCCTTCACATACTTGCATATGCTTGGTTTTTTTCTTCTTTGTGAGCAACTCTTCCAGACAATGTACTTTTCATCCTTCCACTCGTTTAGGTCTTAAATTTCTTTTCCTAAACGAGAGAGGGAATTCCCAAGAAAGGCCACAATGAGCCCTTATACATCTCTGAATCTGATTCTAAGAAACTATTTAAAAGCATGGGGGGTTACAAATATAGTTGATAGTGTTTTGCATGTGCAAGCGTACTGTTCATGAGAAATAAGAAAGACATTTTGATAGACAATTGTCTATTAATTTCAGCCAAAAATATAGAGATATATAATTACGGCACCTGATTCTTCATTTTTTGGGGAAGGGGGTTTACTAGAGGCATAGGTTGAACTCAGAGGCATTCTTTCTCTGATCTACACTCCCAGCACTATTTTATTTTTTATTTTTAAACAGAGTCTCGCTAAATTGCTGAGGCTGGTCTTGAATCTGTGATCCTCCTACCTCCGCAACCCAAGTACTGGGATTACAGGTGTGCACCACTATGCCTGGCCGATTCTTTGTTACTTACCACCGTGTCTTAAAACTACCATTTTAAAATTAAACTCTACTTTAATCTTGGGGTATTATTCTGCCCTCATGACAGCTATCGTTGGTTCAGCCTAGGTGTCCAGTTCCCGTCACATTCTTGATACAATCCTTTCAGGTTAAATATCAATGTTACTGAAAGACTCCATAATTCCAAAGTGTATTATTGGAGAAATTATGATGAAGATGTATCTGGTATGCTAACATTTCTTCTCAACTTCTCAGCATCTCACAGGAAAACAATTGATCTAAAGCTACAATGCCTTGACTTGTCAAGGGATTGAAAATTGGCAGAGGGTGAAAATATCAGAAGCTACCTTCACTATAGTGTCTAAACCTGGAGATTTCTGCCTTCTTCCTAGACTGTTTTTCAGGGGTCTGCAACCAGATCTAGGCTGCTATAGACTCAGGGCCTTTAGCAAATTTATCTGCTCAGCGTCAGTCTTAAGTTTCCTCTGGTTGATATGGGTACTTACCACTCATGACTGTCACCTGATGGATGAAGACAAGACTAGCGTGTGCCAGTCTGTGCCCTTAGAAATTAGATAGGAGAGTATGTGTTCAGTACTTGTGCTCTCTACTGGCATTTGGTCGGTTACAATTATAATATCAACCTGATTATTTTTCTTCCTGTTATGGTTAGATATAGAATGTTGCCTGAAGAGCTCATGTATTACTAGTGCTCAGAGTTGATGTAATTAAGTCATGAGGGTTGTAATCTCAGTGTGTAAATCCATTGTGATGGTGGTAACCTAGGCAGGTGGGGTGTGGCTGGAGAAGGTGGGTCCCTGGAGGTGTGGCCTTAGGGACTGTGCTTTTGTCTTGGAATCTTCTTGCTTGCTTGCTCTCTTGCTTCCAGCCTCCATGATATGAGAGCAGAGCCCTTGCTCTCTCCCTCTCTCTGCTTCCCACCACCATTCCCTGAGCTCTGCAGGTATAAGCCAGCCTGACATGGACTAAAACTCCGAGATCTCCAGAAAAATGTGAGCAAAGAAATCTTCCTTGCTCTAAGTTGTGTGGTCAGTGGTCTTGGATTTTAGCAGTGAGAATGTTCACAGAGACACTTCCCTATGTGTTGAATAGATGTCATGATAATCTATATGAAGTTCTAGTTTTTCTTGTGGTATAACTTAAGATGGATAAGAAAACCAGTTAAGAATTATAAGCAGATGATTATCAAAATAAACAGGAAGTATTGTTTTTTATTAAAAATATTAGACATTGAGTAAATTTATCTGAGACACATCAGTGGGTTATAGTGAAAAGGTTAAGAAGTGACTCGATGTCCTTTGACATCTGGTCCAGCTCTTAGACTTTGTCTACTGGCTCACTGTGTGTTCTTGGAAAAAAATCACTTCCCATACATTCATTTTATGGGAAAATTACATTGAATCCATCTTATAAATGCACTAAGGGAAATCTCAAATCTCCGGAGGGCTGGGCTGGCATCTGGTTTTACTTGCTTACATGTGCATTGCTGCTTCTCTTAATTGAAGAGGATATTCTTGAAGACTTACTGTCCAATCTAGGACAAAGTCTTTTATCTCCTTATCCCACATACCTTTCATGGAATCTCATTCATGGGTTGAGATCTTAGGGATCTTGGTGAAGCGATTCTGACAGTTATTTCGACCTAAACTGATTCCAACTTACGTCTTTTCAAAAGTTTTGATTTCCCCTTCAATTTTTCCAAAGAAAATCCATTACTTGTTAATAGTTTTTAATGCTTGCTAATCATTAATATGGATGATTAGATTTTACTAGTCATTGTAAGCAACAAAAGCTAGGAACCATGGGAAAAAGTCAGAGAGGAAAGCCTAGAGAAAAATGAGCACCTGGACTTGCCTAGGTCGGAGTATCAAGTGACTTTATATCCTATCTTTGATTTTCTGCTTTGAAACCACTACTTCTGAATATTAAGTTCAGGTTCAACCCAAGCAAAGAAATGGAAATATTCCATTTTTATGTGATCTCCATGAATACATTAGAGCAAGGTGGGCCAGAAAATTGTTGGTGTCACATACCCAGACTCATGACGATTGTTTGAGAAGAGCAGAGGAGATGGTTCTGAGCCTCCTGTCAGGGACAGAAGGATGCAGCTAGAGATTCAAAGCAACACCTCCTTTCAGTTATACCCAATATTCTCAAATGGACCTCTCCCAGAAAGATTATAAAGGCCACAATTGTTTCTATTTTACGGGATACTAGAGTTGGGGTGAGATGGTGAGAAAGGCTGGGAATGTTTGATCCTGTAGTCCCTACCAACACTCAAAACAAAACAAATACTGACTTGACCAAGACTTACCTCTTCGATTTCACTGGGAGGAAAAAGCCCTGCTGTAGGTTCTTGTCTCAGGTTATTATAGATAAGAGCAACTTCATTTTTTTTTTTTTCGGTACCGGGGATTGAACCCAGGGGCATTCTACCTCCGCGCTACACCCCTGGCCCTATTTTTTTATCCTTTATTTTGAAACCGGGTCTCATGAAGTTGCGGAGGGCCTCACTAGGTAGAGAGAGAGAGAGAGAGACAGCGAGAGAGAGAGAGAGAGAGAGAGAGAGCGAGCTGAGGCTGGCCGCGAACCCGGATCCTCCGGTCTCCGCCTCCCAAAGTACTGGGATTACAAGCGTGCGCCACCACGCCCGGTGAGCAACTTCATTTAAAAGCACAATTTTCAACTTGATTAAAATAACTGGGAAATACACATACATATTCTACTTTTATATTTCTATTCTAGTAGAGTTATTGCTCAGATTATGTTGCAAAAAACAGAGCTCATCATAGTCAGGAAGACATATTTCAGTGAAGTATCATCAAAAACATGGACCACATCAAGAAAATGACTCAGACTGAGTCCCTTGTACCTAATCTGTCTGCTAAAACTAATGGTAGTGATTACAGCATTCTTATAGTTTCTTTCAAATTCTTCCAAAAATTATATATTGGGCAAAATATATGAGCTATTAAAGTGAAGAGCAAACAGGCAACTGAAAACTAAAGTGATAACCTGCCAGTTTAAATGGGAACATATGATTAACTGGAATACAGGCATGGAAAATAAATGGTAACACAAGTGATCGCGAGTGTGAATGACTAACAAATTGGTGTCTTTAGAGCCCTCATGGGAACTGTTTGGCTCCTCATCCACCCTATCCCACCACCCCATCATTCTTGGATCATTTCCAGGTTGAGTAGAATCCAACAGAAGCAGCATGATAGTTAAAAACTCACTAATATTGATGGTACTCCCTGAATTAAACTTATAGATTCATACATGGGTATGTTAAAGCTAAAACAAGTTAGCATGATATTTCATAGACAGAGCAAAAACTGGAATGATTTATGTTTTTGGTTTGGAGATGCAAGCTTTTTTATGATCAATTAACTGATTTGTTTTCTTGAACTCTGGAGCACAATGAGTAATCTGTTTCATTTTAAAATAAATGATGGGCCTTCATGAGATATCTAGTCTTTCTCTTTTAATAAGAATATTCAAAATGTACATGCATTAGGGCAATAAAGATAAGGTAGTACTAAGGATATAATAAATAATTACAATGATCTCGAAGGTTATTCATTTAATTAAGAAGTGGTAATCATTATTCACTCAGACTATTTTTCATAAACAAGAAAGCAGCATTGCTTTACAACCGAGGTCTGAGGGAAGTGTAGACACATTCTCTCTCATCACTCCTCAGTACAACGGCTCACTCTCCTTAGTCACCACAAGCAAACCTACCACAAAGAATCGAGTCAGTGTTTAAGGGGCAGGACAGGAGGCATCTTGGTGACAACCAAGCAAAATAAAAGAAGTGGAAAGAAGTAAAGGCACATTTCTGTCATTGGTCATCCTCTTTCTATGTATTCTCATTGCAAATGTTGATTGGTTGAGAAGATTTTACTGCCACCTGTGAACTAACCCATACTTCTTTGAAACCCTAAGATAAATATGGTGATGGGCTAGCATTCCCATTAACTAGTGCACATTTGGAAATGTTTGCTACAGACAGAGACAGAAAACAGTAATTTATGTAGCAATAGTAGACTGAGTCACAAAGCTGAGCTTAGACTTGGGGAGTTGTGCCAGGTACAGCTCCCTGCTGCAGGCATTCACTCACCAGCCAAACATAAATTTGTCTTCTTGCTTCCGTTACACGTTTATTTCCATAGAAGGTAAAAGGACTCTAGATAAACATTTTTATACTGTGTATCATTAGAAAGGATGAAGAACTAACAAATGAAGCCAGAAAGAAAACACATTTCATGACACTTCTCACATGATGTGTTTTACTCTAATTATTGAGAGAGAGTCTGTCAGTGTCATTGCCACTCTTTTTTTTTTTGTGGTACCGGGGATTGAACCCAGAAGCGTTCTACCTCCACGCTACACCCCCGGCCCTATTTTTTATACTTTATTTTGAAACTGGGTCTCACGAAGTTGCAGAGGGCCTCACTCGGTAGAGAGAGAGAGAGAGAGAGAGAGCTGAGGCTGGCCGCAAACCCAGATCCTCCGGTCTCCGCCTCCCAAAGTACTGGGATTACAAGCGTGCGCCACCACGCCCGGCCTCAATGCCACTCTTTAAGGCATAGTGGTTAAAAGTCCAGATTTTGGCGTCCAGCAGGGGTAAGGTCAAACTTTGCCTTTGCCACATGTGATTTGTTGAATGTCTGGAAGATAGTTAAACTCTTGGAATTCCTAGTTCCTTATCTATTAATTTGAATGATAATCCCCACGATTGATAATTAAATAAGAAAATGCCGGTAAAATGCTTATCAGAGGGTCTAGAACTTAGTAGAAGAATGACTGATGCTTGGAAGAGACTGATTTCCCAGCACGCTCTTCTTTCAACACAATGGCGCAGTCCAGCATCACTCTCCTTCCTTCTCTCCTTGGACTCTCCAGGCTCAATCTCATTTACGGCTCTGATTTTTATCTTTTATCACTCTTCCCCTCCACGAGGATATGCCAACTTTCCTGTCTGTCCTGCTCTTCAAAAAGGAAAACTTGGTTACATATCAGGACGTTTGCTTTTCCTGCTGCCGGGGTAGTTCTTTCCCTGTTCTTTGTGTGGCTATTTTCTTCTCTGTGGTTCAGTTTCATCTTTCATGACTTTTCCTGAACACTCTAGAGAAAGGAGCCTCCTTGGCTCTCCAGGCACTCACATGGCCCTGAGTTATTTTCTTTGTAGCCTTTATCACTAACTTACATTGATTTTGTATTTATTACCTGCCTTTCTCCACTGGAATGGAAGCTCTATGAGACCACTTCTACATGTCCAGCATCTACAATAGTGTCTGACATGTAGAAAATGTTCAAAAAAATGTGTTGCATAACTAAATGATTTGATCGCACCTCCGCCATGTGTTAGATACTATTGGGGACCAGGAATATGGTGGACAGAAAAATAGACATTTTTGATATATGCATGGAACTTACAATTTCTCTAAGGATGCAAAGAAGAATTCACATTTTATTCAGCCAACAAGACACTCAGCTGACATTGCAGTCACGGTTCAAATGGGCCCAGGTACACGAAAGAATGAACCCCTTCTGACACTTTGATTTTAATCTCATGAGACCTGTGTCACATTTCCATTTATTATTTTTAATTGACACATAATAATTGTACATACCTATGAGGTACATGTATGCAATGTGCAGTGATGATATCAGAGTAATTGGCATATCCATCCCCTCAAACATCTACCGTTTCTTAATGTTGGGAACATTAATGATCTTCACTGCTAGCTGTTTTGAAACATACAATTACCTGTTGTCAATTGTAGTTATCCTACTGCAGTTTCTCCTGTAAGCGGAAATCAATTTTGACTCCCAGTAGCATTTGCACAGCATCCCACAGGTGAAGTCTTCTCTGGTCATTCACGCAAGAATATCCTCTTCTTGTCAATCCATATCTCCACTCTCTCCTTATGTCAGTCGTGGCTCTTGCCTTAGTCTATGAGCATCTTTTTTATTTATTGCTTTACTTACTGTTTGACAACTGTCTAGAAAGCATGCTCCATGAAGTTGGAGAATTTACCTTGTTTGAGTTAAATCTTCAGCTTCTAAAAAGGTACTCAGTAGTCTCTCAAGCAATATCTTTTTCCTTTAATAAGTGAATGAATTAATTTTTTCTCTGTCTTGTGCTATTTTACATGAAATGCAGGGTGTATTTTTATGTTGTTATTTATAAACAATGCAATAAATCATGCAATTAATTTATAGTTGAATAATATATATATTCTGGGAATAAAAATTTCCCAGAATCAGGCAAGGGCAGAAAAAACCCCATTAGCTTGCCTTATGAGCTCAAGATATACAGAACTACCACAGCATCCAATCATGAGTCCACAGACTTTCACCTGAACCTAAGTATAGGGACAGAAGAGGGAAAAGGTGTTACCACTGCAGGTGGCTAACAGAAAGCTTTGCATTGTACAACATCTTGATCATATCAAGTTAAATTAATTGTAATGTATTAGTTAACAACCAACTAACCAATTGGTGAAGTTAAGCATCAGTTACAACTTAATCTAGTCTCTGTTTATCCCTTAAGGAAACGTTTCTTTTTATCTTCAGAAGATGCTCCTTAGACATAATTAAGTCTTACAGCATCAGGACCAGGGGTAGCTTAGTAACCTGACAGTTACCTCCCTAGCAACACAGACTCAAATGGTCTTGGGGCATCTGACCAATGACTGAGAACCATTACCAAGAGGCTCCTGGTTTTTTTTTTCTTCTGTTTTCCACCTTTACTTCCATATAAACAATGTTGTCTCTACTACTTAATTCTCATTATTTCCAATTCTGTTGGCCCAATATTTGGCTTATTTAATGATTTTATTTTTGTTCTTAAACTGAATCAAGATTTTAATGAATGTTTTCTCAGCTATGAAGAAACAATGATGTACATTACTCGATGTTTCTAGAGTTTTCTTAATGGCGTGCACAGGAAGTGTCAGGCCGTTAATGTTCGTGAAGTAGGGCTTCCATCTTCATCATATATTCTGGCCTGGAAATGATTTTTGCCCTGCTTGAAAGTGTCTCCCATCAACAGAGTGAGTACTGAAGTCTCAGGGAAACATTGATCCCATAGAGGAAGCACAGCGGCCAGGGATGGAGGCACAGAGCACTCAACTTAGAGAGAAATCCGTAGAACATTGCCCAGCACATAATAGATTCTCAGTATTTTCCATATAAATGAATAAATGCATTCTCTATTAAGAAATCAATTAAGCAGCCAGAAATGAACTAGTGGTTTTGAAAGCAAAGACAACTTGTGGAGGAAATAAATTGCTTATGACTTTCAGCAAATTGATCCATCCAATGTCTTTGTGATTAGTAGTAAGGGATCTTGAAAGAAATGTTGATTTCCAACAGTTTCTACATGGGAGAACAATGATTGGAACAAAGTAAAGGACCAAGTAGGTGTGAGAGACCAAACTCTCAGCAGGAATGGTCAAGTTCTTTGGTGAGAGAGAAGAGTAAAACCTGTCGCTTCTTCTATGATTTTTCCCCCTTCCAAGTACATAAGTCATATGTTCATTTGGTCGGTCATTTATTCTTTTAGCCATTCATTAATTACTCACTTAACAAACATTTTATGCATGACTCCATGTACTTGTCACTCCTCTAGACGCCAAAGGTATACAGATGAGGAAAACAGGCCAAGGCCCTGGTTGCACAGTGCTTCTGTGTTATTGAGAAGATTCAGCTATAAACAAACAAATGTATAATACATCTCATGTTATGTACTGTGGATAAAGCTATAGCAAGGTAGGGGAAAGGGAGTGCTGTGTGTGCGCATGTGACTATATTCTATGGGGTAATCAAGAAAGACTCATGATAGATAACATTTGAATAGACCACTAAAGATGGTGAGGGATATATCTTGTGGGAGAAAGAAAGTCGCAAGCAGGAAGAACAGCACATGAGGAGGTCGGAAGGCAGGGCAAACTGCTCATGCTGGAGAAATCCGGCGGGAGCACAGTGAGTGGAGGAGTGGAACGCGTGCAAAAATGAAGTCAGGAGTCACATCATCAAGTTCCATGTAGAGCACAGTAGAGACTTTAAGTTTTACTCTCTGAGTGAGAAGGAAAATCACTGCACATTGGGGGTTCCAAGCATAGGAAACACGTATCTACTTTGCATTAGAAAAATCAACCTAATTTGTTGTTATGCAGATAATTAAACTGTTGGAGGGCAATGTTGGGACAAGGAGAAGAGGATGAAGGGTACTGCGTGATCCAGGCAACAGCTAAATATGATTTCCATCATGGGGTTTGTGGTAGAGATAGTGACATAGTTGAAGTCCGGAGAGTTTAGAAGGGTGCGCCAATGAGATTTGGTCATGACTGGATATAAGATGTGAAGAAATTGAATGGAGTTAAGATTACTGCAAGTACCTTAAGTTAAATTGAACTGCTCTCGAAACAACAGCCCACATAAGGAGGCCAGGACCTTGTGATCATCAAAATCAGAATGATTTCCTGCTAAAATAAAAGGTATAAATAAGATCTAGTCTAACAAAACAGATAAAATACAACAAATCATCTGGCATACATGAATATTAACCTGGATGAGAGAAGACCAGCAATACTGAAATGTAGGATGAATAATGAGATGAATCAGGCATTGCAACTATCTGACAAGATTTTGTGTGTGTGTGTGTGTGTGTGTTGCTAGGGATTGAACCCAGGGGCATTCTACCTCTGAGCTACACCTCCAGTCCTTTTTATTTTTTATTTGGAGACAAGGTCTTGCTAAGTTGCTGAGAGCCTCACTAAGTTGCTGAGGCTGGCCTTGAATCTATGATCCTCCTGTGTCAGCCTTCTAATACTGGGATCATGGGTGTGCGCCACCACTCCTAGCTCTAATGAGGATTTTAACACAACCAACATAAAAATGCCTCAATGAGCAATACGATTTCTTTTGAAAAACAGGGAAAAAAATCTAGCAATGAAATGGAGATTACAGTAAAGAGCCAAATAGAAATTACAGTACTGAAAAATATAGCAGAAAAATAAACTTGCTGAATAGATTCAATAGAGTGGCTATGTATATAATTTATAGAATCAATAAACTTGAGGATAGATTAACATAACATACTTCAATCCAAAAATCTCAAAGACTCATGGGACAAAATCAAAAGATTTAACATTTTTGTGATGAGAGGGCATAGAAGAGGAGAGAGTGAAGCTGAGTCTTTAAAGAATAAAACTGCAGCCGGGCGTGGTGGCGCATGCTTGTAATCCTAGTACTTGGGAGGCTGAGATAGGAGGATCGTAGGTTCGCAGCCAGCCTCAGCTACTTAGTGAGGTCCTCTGCAACTTAGTGAGACCCTGTTTCAAAATAAAGAATAAAAAAAAATAGGGCTGGGGGTGTAGCCTGGAGGTAGAATGCCCCTGGGTTCAATCCTCAGTATCACAAAAAAGAAAGGAAGGAAGGAAGGAAGGGAGGGAGGGAGGGAGGGAAGGAGGAAGGAAGGAAGGAAGGAAGGAAGGAAGGAAGGAAAGAAAAGAAAAAAGAAAAGAAAGAAAACGGAAAACTCCCCAAATATGGCAAAAGACATACACTTACAGATTCAAGAAACCTAGTGACCCCAAGTAATATAAACTCAAAGAATTCCATGCCAAGACACATCATAATTAAACTTCTGAAAACTAAAACAATGAGAAAAAAATCTTTATAGTGGTCAAAGAGAAACTGTATTTCCTGTAGGAAACACCAACGTGTGTGAGAGCACATATTTTGATTTGAAATAATTGAGGCCCAAAGTACTAAATGAATAGAACTGTCAATTGTGAATTCTATATTCAATAAAAGTATACTTCGAGAATTCAAGGCAAAAGGAAAACTTTCTCAGATGAAGGAAAATTTCAAGAATATGGTGTTAGAACATTCACCCTTAAAAAGTGGCTAAAGGAGATGCTCTAAGGAGAGATTCTACAAACAGAAAGGACTTGATAAAAGAAAGTATCTTGGAGCCTCAGGAATAAGGAAGAGAGAGATGAGAAGTATAAGTATATATGATAGTCTATCCTTTCTTTTCCTCGTGAGCTTTATAGATCATATTTTATGAATTAAACAGTCTAACATAATGCAAAAGGCAAAGGTCCCTAAATTGAAGCGTTGATGCCAGAAGAGTGATAGGTCACACATGTCTAGAGTAATACCCAGAGCTACCACTATGGACATTAAATAAGAAATATACTTGAAAACACCATACAAAAACCAAGTTAGAATCCTAGAAATGTTCAGACAATGCGTCTTGGGGGGGATAACAAACATAAAAAATTAAATTAAATACATACATATACCAATCAAAATGTAGATATACTAATCAATTGACAGAGTAAAAAAAAATTTTTTTTTGGTACTGAAGGTTTAACCCAGAGGCATTCTCCTCTAAGCTACTACCCCAGCCCTATTTTATTTTTTATTTTGAAATGGGGTCTCACTGAATCGCTGGGGGACCTCACTAAGTTGCTGAGGCTGGCTGCAAACCCAGAAACCTCCTGTCTCAGCTTCCCAAGTACTAAGATTACAGGAATGTGCCATAATGCCCAGTTCAACAGAATAAATTTAAAAAACAAAACCCCCCAAATATAAAAATGTGACCCCACAATAATGCTCTTTACAAGAAACTCACTTTAAACTTACCAGGATAGGTAGGTTAAAAGTACAAGGATGGAAGAAGATATACCATACAAACATCAAAATAAATCATACTAATGCAATATTAATCTGAGAAAAAGTAGCCTTCAGAGAGAAAAAAATTACTAGAGACATCACATTATAACAAAAGGATCAATCCACCAGGAAGACATAATGATCTTAAATGAGTATGCACAAAAGAAGGGAGCCTCAAAATACATGAAGCAAAACAGAAAACTGACAGAAAATAGGCACATCGCAATATAGAGGACTTCAGTGCCCCACTCTCAGCAATTGATAGTTCTGCTTGAAAATTAGGGATAGAGATATGAATGAAACAATCCACCACAGGACTCTAGTTGATATATTTAAAAGAGTTCACTCAACAACAGCAGAACACACTTTTCAGATTTCCATGGAATTTTTGCCAAAGTAGACTCTATCCTCAACCTTAAGAGAACCTCAATAAATTTACAAGAATTAAATCAAATAAGAGAGTTCACTTACCATAATCAAATCAATTCAGAATACATCTTGAGATATCTTTCTAACTGGCATGAAGATTTACTAACTAGTTGCAGTAATCAAAATAGTGAAATTAGCTGGGAGTGGACACGCCTGTGAGCTCAGTGTTCCGGAGGCTGAGACAGGAGGATCACAGGTAGGATGGCTTTTTCATCAATTAAGCTCACATTTTATATAAAAATTAGCTCAAAAGGGATTGTGGATCTACATGTAAAGGATAAAACTAGAGAAACTTTTAAATTAAAATAATATTTTAGACCTAGAACCAGGTAGAGTTCTGAGAGTTGATTCATAAAAAGAAATAATGATTGGGCTGACTGCATCAGATGTAAAGACAAACTACAGGCTGGGGGAAAATGTTTGAAACCACATATCCATCGAAGGACCAGTATCTAGAAAATGCACAAAGGACTCTAGAAGCTCTGACAGTAAGCAAACAAATAATCCCATTGGAAATTGGCCAAACACTTGAAGAGATTTTTCACTGAAAAGAATATGCAGATGACAAATAAGCACATGAAAAGATGTTCAACCTCATGAGCCGTCAGATGAATGGAAATAACAGTCTCAAAGAGATATTACTACGAACCTATCAATATAGCTAAAATAAAAAATAGCAGCACTACAAATCCTGGCAATCATGCATACAGAACAGATCACTCATATAATGCTAGTGGGAATGTAAGATGGTAGATCACTGTGGAAAAAAGCTTGGAAATGTCTTGTAAAATTAAATATGCAATTATCTACTTTCCAATAATCATAGCCTGCACATTTATTTCAGGGGAAGAAAAACATGCTCACATAAAAACCTGTACATGATTATTCTTACAGCTTTATTCATAACAGCTCCCTGATGAAAACAGCCCAGATGTTCTTTAACATATGAAGGATGAAAGAAGCTATGCTATACCCACGCTACAGAATACTACTCAGCAAAGAAAAGGAATGGACTATTGATACATGCAACAACATGCATGAATTTTTAGGGTGAAGAAAAGACTATCTCCAAAGTTTACAGTGTATCATCATCATCATCATCCCATTAATATAACATTTTGAAATGATAAATCTGTCAACTAAGGGACACATTTGTGGTTGTCTGGGATCAGGGTACAGAGATTGGAGGCTGCCTGGGAGTAGGCAGGAGAGAGGTGGGTTTGTCTGTAAAGGAACCACAAGAGGGCAATCTTTTGGGGGCAACGGAATTATTCAGTATCTTAATTATAATGGTGGACACATGAGTCTCCGCATGTGATAAAATTATGTATGACTACTTACACACACACACGCACACACACACACACAAAAAAAAAAAAACTAGTAAAACTGGAGAAATGTGAATAAGATCCATGATTATA
This sequence comes from Glis glis, assembly GCA_004027185.1. Taxonomy (NCBI): domain Eukaryota; kingdom Metazoa; phylum Chordata; class Mammalia; order Rodentia; family Gliridae; genus Glis; species Glis glis. The sequence continues at coordinate 17,403 of PVJS01006941.1, forward strand.
TCAATGCCAATATTTTGGTTGTGATATTATACATTGTACAATGTTGCCATTGGGGGAAAATGGATTAAAAAGTGATCTCATATTATTTTTTACAACTGTATATGAATCTTTTACAACTGTATATGAATTCTACTTTATGAAAACCTAAAGTAAATGAATAAGTAACAGTAAGAGTGTTAATACCAAGATTTTCTGAGTATGTTAGTAAAAAATGCTTGACAATTCAGCCAGGCAGACGTAATTTCACACTTTTTACCCAGTGTCTTAATTATTTGAAAGTTCTTCATCTTTAAATATTTAAGGACCTCATCCCTCTATTAAGACCGTGTGGATTTTTGATCAGTGTCTAAAATTTCTTTCTCTCTTTTTAAATGGTAGCAGAAATAAATCAGAGAATAGGAGAAAATTGTTTTCCAAAGGTTACTTTGGTAAGAACTGGAGGGAGGCCTCTTTATTCAAAACCAAACTACAAAAACAGCATAGGGCAGACAGAGGCTGTTATTTAATAAGCACCAGCCTGAGAGAGTTGAGCAAACAACCTCCATTTATTTCAAATGATTACCCAAACCAGGAATGGAATAATGAGAGGATCGGCATAATGTATTAATTGAGTCACTGTCTCCATTTCTTCCTGGGAAAATGCAAAAATACAAAACACACATACACTCAAAAGGATACATTGAAATCCCCTTAGAGATGTCTTTCATTTCAACGGGAGACAGGAAATGACTTAAATAGACCTTATGGTATTCTTAACAAATAAATTACCTTGAGAGATGAAATGATGTAAATCTTAAATAAGTGTGTTCTGTGAAAATGTCATGGAGAAGGATTCTTGGGCTGCAGACCTTTTATCTAAAAATAAACAAAAGACAGCAATTACTCATTGCTTTGTGTAAAACACTAAGCAATTAGAGTTGCATAGGGTTTTAAAATTCCAAAGTGTTCAGTGTTTGTTTGCAACACCTTTCCCAACATGAATGCAGCCCTTCTGCTTAAATAGAGCTGTCTCTGCCTCCTTTAAACCAGATTGCTTGAAAGAAAAAGAATAGTCAATCTTAATCACAATCATGTGCCTGTGAAAGTTTTTCTTTCTTTTCTTCCTTCGAGTGTCTTATGAGAAATTAATTGCTCACATTTATATCCATTTCTTTTTTCTACATAAAGACCAAGCCTATATCCATTATCTGTTTATCTTTCCTATTCTACATTTTCTCAGATCCAGCCCAATTTATCTTGTTCCCGTAAAAGAATATTCTGTACTGCTCTAATCTGTTTTTTGTAAATGCATGTAGTCCCATATTCCTGACACTTCAACTACTTTTCCAAGCAACATTTTCCTACATCACTCATGAAATCTCACTACTGTTAAATCGGTTTCTAGAGTTATTAGAGCAAATTAACACCGATTGGATGGTTTGAAACAACAGATGTATTCCTTCACATCCCTGGAGATGAGCAGCTCCAGAATCAAGGTGTCGGCAGAGCCGTACCCCCTCTGAAGGCTCCTGGGAAGAATCTCTCCTTGCCTTCATGCCTTCTGGGGGTTGCTGGCAATATTTGGGTGTTCCTTGGCTCATGATGGCAAAACTCCAATCTCTCTTCCATTGTCATGTCTTGTCCTCTCTGAGTGTGTTCAAGTTCCCCTCCTATAAGGACACCATTCATTATATTTGGGCCCACCCTAATTCAGTATCAAGCTAATCTTAGCTCGATCACATCTGTAAAGACCCTATTTCCAAGTAAGGTTGTAATCACACATGCTAAAGGTTAGTACATGACCACATCTTTTTAGGGGACAGAATTCAACCCACAACAATTGTGAAAGCATATTTTGATTCATGCAGGTAGATTGTGATAAGGAAGATACTTATTAGCTAATAATATGCAACTCTAAGATTAATGGAATATTTTCTAATTATAGTTTTCTTGATATAATTAAACAATTTTTTAAAAAAATACACATAGTTTTTCACTCTTTTTCTTTTATTTATTTATTTTTTTGTACTAGGGATTGAACCCAGGGCATTCTACCTCTGTGCTATACCTCCAGACATTTTTATTTTTAATTTTTGAAACAGGGTCTCACTAAATTGCTGAGGCTGGTCTTGTACCTCAATCCTTATGTCTCAGCCTCCCAAGTACTGGGATTACAGGTGTGCACCACCAGACCTGGCTAGTTTTCCAGCATCTAAAGTATAAGGGCATGCCAGCTTGAATAGAGAACAATTAAATCATGTTCAGAGTTAGTATTTAAAATAATGAGTTATTGGTTTATTTCTGCGAGGGTGAATCCTACATATGATACAAACATGACAAAGGAAATCATCTCCCATTCCCCATCATCCAGCTATCTCATTTTCTTTCTGTTTTAGTCAGCATTTTCACCTCTGTGACCAAAATACCTGACAAGCACAACTTAGAGAAGGAAAGGTTTATTTAGCTCACAGTTCAGAGGTTATGGAGGTTTCAGGCCTTGATCAGTCGGTTTCTTGGCAGTAACTGTGGAGATAGGCTTCAGGGCATGTCAGCAGGAAGCAGAGAGAGAGAAAGAGGGAAGGAATGGAGGGACAGATTTAGTCCCCAAGGCCACACTCCCAGAGACCCATATCCTTCAGCCATGTCCTGCCTCTGAACCTGGCTGCATTGCTTAACACATGAGCTTTGGGGATATGGTAAATCCAAATCATAATACTTCCTTCGAAGCAAATACTGTGATCAGTATTTTGTGAATCTTTCCAGAAATATTTTTTTTGCATACACCAGCATCTAACTATGTATCTATCTACCTATGCTTGTGATTTATCTGTTTAAAAATTAAAACCACAAATGGTAGCATATTATACACATTCTGCACCTGTCTTTCACTTAATCCTAAACAAAACTCTCCTTTTACCCCTTACTCCCCTCCAAGCACTTCCATATCTCTCTGGTCTCATTTATAACAAAACACATCAAATAAGTTGTCTGTTTTCCTTGTTTCCTTTGATTCACTCTCTGTTCTCCACTACCCCAGTGGAGCTGCCCACACCGTCTAAAGTACCTCTCCCCGGCTCCACTGTCAGCACCACTTTATCCCACCTCCCTACACATCACTGTTCTCTATTAATCATTATATTCCACACTTATTTGTTTATTGGTTGATTGTCTCCCAAATAGAATGTAGGTTCCCCAAGTGTGGTGATATTGATTATCAATAGCTGTTTTACTCCCAGTAGCAGTCAGTTCAATGATGAAAAATGGTATCTCTCTGTAGCTTCAGTTTACGCTGCTGTTAATCTGAGTGAAGCTGACTCTTTTTAGATAGTTATGAGCTATTTCTATTTTTAATTTCCTGTACTATCTCCATATCCTTTTCCAATTTTCAATTAGGTTTTGGTTTTGTTCTACTTGAATTATAAAAACTTTTATGTATTAAGGAAAATTAGGTGTTTTTTCTCTGACATGCGCTTCAGCCCTATACTATGGTCTTCTCCTTTATTCCTCAGAAGTCTCATATGTCTTGCCTATTGTCAATCTCTCAATTTTCCATACTGTAGAAATACCCTGTTCTTCTATTTCAGAGTTCATAAATTAGATGCAGGCATCCCAGTGCCAGGTCTTCTCCCTCACCTACCTTCATGCAGAGAAGGATTTCCTCTGTGCTCAATTCCTAGTAAGGGCACTTGATTTCCGTAGGGAAATGTTAATCCTATCTTCCTGTATATCATTAAAACATATGCATTTGCTGTCAGTTAGCCACTTGGGATATTTATAAATCAGGTTTCTTGCTAGAGAATGTAACTCCACCTCTGCCATTCCTATAGCCACTCATAGTTCCTGTTTTGTTTTCTTTATCTGACAGCTTGGAAGCGTATTAGTAAATCCTACTTAGCAACTGTTAGAGATCTTCAAGTAATAATATAACTGTAACTATATTAATAGTCACAATCTCCTCTAACTCTCTCTATATAACATAAGGTACTTCAAAATCTTTTAGAAAGAAATCACATATCCAAAACTGTGTCATATATGTTAAAAATGAGGGTCTGATGATATAAGAAAAAACTATCCATCATGCTTTTCCTTTTTATGTAAACTATTTATTAAGTTATCACATAAAAACATAAAAGTTCAAAGCTTAGTACATTTTTACAAAGCAAGCCCTCCTATAAACCACATACAGATAAGAAAACAAGAAGAAGTTAGGAGCTGCCCACTCACCCCTTGAACCCAATCATGTCTTTTTCCCACAAATAACTGTAATCCTGATTTGTAACACCACCAACTAGTTTGGCTGCTTTTGCATTTCATTTAAATGGAATCATACAACATATACTCTTCTGTGTCTGACCTTATTTACACAATATTATGTTTGTGAGATTTATCCATTTTATTGCAATGTAGTCAGTTACATTTATTCTCATTTCTGTGTGGTATCTATCAGAGTATTTTGAAGAAGAAAAGCTAGTTTCCACATATTTTATCATGCTTTTCTTGTTAATACTGTTGGAAAAGTAGAATATAGCATAATTTTATAAAAAATAATAAAATCATTAAATAGCTACAGTATGTACTAAAATGGGGGTATCTCATTTTATAGGGTTCTTGTCCAGTGAATTTCAGTGAATGAAGTCCAAGGACTAGTGAAGGGTATAGAAATATGAAAGTTTATTTTATGTCAGGGAAAGAGAGAAGAAAAAAACAGACCCCCCAAAAAAATTGGAGGGAGGGGTCCTGAAAGAGAGTAACCAACCAAGCTCTGGGGAGATGTGCTTTTAAACCTTACTGAGGTTCCCCATCTGCTCTCTTATGATTGGTCAGAATTGAGATTTGGAGAACCAATGTCTTTTGACCAATTTCATTCCTTAATTTGAATTGTTATCTTGTGGGCTGGTGGGCCCTGAACTCCTGGCGCCCACCAGTCTCTCACCTCCCTGCTCACCTTCCCCCCACCTCACAGAAGGTGATAGAGATGGCCTTCTTTAATCCTTCCTGTTCCCAGGTCCTCTGCCCTGCTTCATATCCCCCCTCTGTTGAAGTGACCCTAACTGCTGTTAGGGAATTAGGGCAATGACTGCTCTGCTTCCAGCTAGTAGGGGACACTGTTGGAGTATTGCATTTAGGGTCTCAGGGGGTGAATGATCTAGAGGACCATAGAAGAAGAAATCCTTTCTATGAGGTTTGTTCTCATAACCATCTGTAGCTGGAGGGCTCATGGAGCCTGGTTATCTTGGTTGAAAGTCATTCATGATGGTTCATTGGGCTTCCACATGAAAAGCTGATATGTAAGTACATTATACAATAATCCAGATATATCTTGCAATGTGTTTTTTTTCATAACTCTTTAACTTGGACCATGCACCTGTTAACATTTTAAATTGGATACCAGGTAGCCAACCCATTTGTAATAAACCATGAGTCATTATATATAACATTGTGAAAAGTGTTTGTGGCACAAAGCTTGAAAAAACCACCAAGCAAGCTGTTTTTAACTTAGCTTAAATAGGTTTTTAGTTTTTTTTTTGTCTTTTGGATTTTGAACAGGACTCAGATCCTCCAGGAGTTTACAGGAATAGGAATCTCTACTTTTTGTAGTGTCTGATGTTCTGGGCCTCTAAACCTCAAGAACAACAGGTTTGACTCTATAGCATCTTATAAGGACTTAACTGTAGCGAGGTTTGGGGTATTGGTGTCATATCTTATTCTTTTTGAGTATACAGGTATAAGTACTATTATAAATGGTTTTAGTATAGCTCCTCTTCGTTACCCCTGAAATAGTACATTTGCTTCTGGTTATACTGTTCTATTGTATTCAAGGCCAAGCAGGTGGCCCTATGTCAGGAAAACATAAGTTTTCTAACATTATTTTGCTGTTGAGCCCAGTCAAGCCAGGCATGGTGGCACACGCTTGTAACCCCAGTACTTGGGAGGCAAAGACCAGAGGATCTGGGTTCGCAGCCAGCCTCAGCTACTTAGCGAGGCCCTCTGCAACTTCATAAGACCCAGTTTCAAAATAAAAAGGATAAAAATAGGGCCAGCGATGTAGCTCGGAGGTAGAATGCCCCTGGGTTCAATCCCCGGTACCGCAAAAAAAAAAAAAAAAGAAAAAAAAAAGCCCAGTCAAGAAGTCTCCTCAGGGATACTCTTAAGGACTTGATGAGGCTTTACCTCTACCAGTTGTGCCATCTTCCAGGACAGGTCATGGTCTTGCTGTCCATCTGGCTTCCCTCGAAGCATAGGGGACATCTTCCTCTTTGATGATCCTCCTTTTTGCAGAATATGTGCTGGCAGCTCCCCGTCTCTGGGGCCTTCATGATCCCCGTTTGGGGGGTCAGATGACTTACCACAATTGCAGGGCCCCTTAAAGAGATCTCATTATCCCTGGGTCCTTTTCGACCTTGGAGGGAAAGGGCCAAAATATTGGGTGTTCTTTTATAGCGCTTTTATTTCCTGATTATTCTCTAGGCCTCAGTTGTTGAACACCCAGAAAGTCAGTTTCATCAATTCTTTTAAGCTGTCTTTCAGGTGACGGCTATCATCTGAAAATTGTTTGGGTGTTGCACTTCTGTTAAACGTTAACAAACAACAATTACACAGTTTTATAAGAAAAACACAAAATGGAATTATCAGGAACAAAACAAACCGCATTTGTATCTTTGCATAAAGAAAATGGTCATAATGAAATTAGGAACATATAAATACGAATCTGGAAAGGTTTTTACTATTTCCAGTTTTGTTTGGATGCCATTACCTGGGGAAAGTATTTTTTAAAGTTTTGTATTTTAAGCCGGGCATGGTGGTGCACGCTTGTAATCCCAGTACTTGGGAGGCTGAGACTGAAGAATCTGGGCTCGCGGCCAGCCTCAGCTACTTAGTGAGGCCCACCTCAACTTAGTGAGACCCTGTTTCAAAATAAAGAATAAAAAATAGGGCTGGGGGTGTAGCCCGGAGGTAGAATGCCTCTGGGTTCAATCCCTGGTACCGCAAAAAAAAAAAAAGTTTTGTTTTTGGGAATACAAATATCTAAAATGCTATTGGTTTAGATATAGAAAGTAAAGGCAGCAGGAAACAGGGAATTATCTTAGGAAAAAGTAAAATTTTGCTCTCTAGGCTTTTTTTTTGTAAAATTTTACTAAAAGCAAATGAATATCTTAAGAAAACCTAATTGTTTTAAACATAGAATTAATGAATTTAATATGATTAAAAAAATGTTTTTTGCAGTACTGGGGATGGAACCCAGGGGCATTCTACCTCCAAGCTACAACCCTAGCCCTATTTTTTTATTCTTTATTTTGAAACAGGGTCTCACTAAGTTGCGGAGGGCCTCACTAAGTAGCTAAGGCTAGCTGCGAACCTACGATCCTCCTGTCTCAGCCTCCCAAGTACTGGGATTACAAACGTGTGCCACCATGCCCAGCTTTAAAAATTTTTTAAATAATTTCTTTTGTCTTTTGGACTTTGGTAGTATGACAAATTTTCATCTGTTAGTGTGGCCAGAAGGGCCATATTCGATTTACCTTGCTGGCATAGCTTTGGAAGGTTAACAGGAAGCTTAACAGGAACTTCAGATTCTTTACTTTTCTCCTGCAAAACAGATCCAGCTGCAAGGTAGTATCATTGTTTACGTTTCCCTCTGGTGGCCATCCTCTCTGTTAATCTATACTACCAAACTCAGGCACAGAAAAAGACTAGCCATTTTTCTTTAGTGTCTGGGGGTCAATGGATCCCCAGTTCCATAAGATGCAATCTAAGAAGGTGCTACTGACCTTGGCAGATGGGGAGTTTCCCATCTGAAAGACAGAGGAGGATAAAAGCATCGTTTTAAATTTTCTCACTGCCCAATTGCCCCAAAGCATGCTGTTTGGGTCCCGAACCTGATTCCTGTCTGTGCCTGGCCATTGGCAGCATGAATCTACTGGATTTATCCATGGTTGCCAGCGAGATGTAGAGCCAGCACCTATTTTCGACTGGCAGTTGCCAGCTAGCCCTAGAGTCGGCACCCCTCTCACCTCCCTGATCACCTCCCCCCATCTCACAGAAGGCGATGCAGATGGCCATCTTTAATCTCACCTGTTCCCAGGTCCTCTGCCCTGCCTCAATACTTCCCAGCTATAACACAAATGGGTGACATATAAAATGACTGTAGTTAAGTGTGTACAACAATATCTGCAGCTCAGAGAAGGTTTATATCCTGATTCACTATTTAAAATATAGCAATTATGGAATTTCTTTTTCTTTCTCCTCCTTATAACACAAATGATTTATTTATTTACTTATTTTTATTTTTTTGCAGTACTAGGATTTGAACCCAGGGACATTCTACCTCCAAGTTACACCCCCAGCCCTATTTTTCATTCTTTATTTTGAAACAGGATCTCACTAAGTTGCAGAGGGCCTCACTAAGTATCTGAGGCTAGCTGCGAACCTAGATCCTCCTGTCTCAGCCTCCCAAGTACTGGGATTACAAGTGTGTGCCACCACGCTTGGCTCACAAATGATTTATTTAACCTGTGGAACTGTAAGAAAATATGGAGCCTCTCCATACACAATATACTTGGCATCAACTAGAAGCATGGATGAGTGCATTCTTACAGGAGTCCAGATCAGGGTATCTACTTCAGCGCTCTAAAAAATGCAAAGGAAAGCTCATAAACCATAATCTCGATGCAATATTTTTGGTAGAATGAGATATTCTAAGGGAAAAGTTTTATGAAACACTTTGTATAAATTAAGAAACTTGAAATTTTAAGCTGGGTGTGGTGGGACATGCCTATAATCCCAGTACTTGGGAGGCTGAGACAGGAGGATCACAGGTTCAAGGACAGCTTCAGCAAGTAGTGAGACTCTCAACCTAGAGCGACCCTGTTTCAAAATAAAAATAAAATAGGTCTGGGGGTGTAGCTCAGAGTTAGAATGCCCCTGGGTTTCAACCCCAGTGCCACAAAAGAAAAAAAATTAAATGGTACATGAACACATAAAAAGAAAACATAATATTTCAGTTTTAAACCTGTTATATGAAACAACTTATTTCTAGCTTATCAATACCCCACAATCCTCAGACCGTATCTACATTCCCATGTTCATTGTGGAACTATTCGCAATTGCCATGAAATGGCAACAAATGAATTGCCCATCAGCAGATGAATGGGTAAAGAAAATGTGATATATATATATATATATATATATATATATATATATATACACACACACAATGGAATACTATTCAGGAATAAAAGAATGATATCATGTAGTTTGTGAGAACATGGATAAAACTGGAGATCATTATGTTAAGTGTAATAAGCCAGGCACAGAAAGACAAGTACTACAGGATCTCACTCATGAGGAATCTAAAAAAGTTTATCTCGTAGAAGTTAGGAAAAGTATGGTGGTTACCAGAGACTGGGCAGAAAATGGGGTAAGAGGGATAAGTTGACTAATGGGTGATAAGTTACAATTAGATAGTACTAAGAAGTTCTGGTGTGCTATTGCACAGTAGGGTGACTATAAATATTGACAATGTACTGTATATTTCAAAAAGCTAGAAGAAAGGAATTAGAGTGTTTTCATCATGAAGGAATGATAAATGTTTGATTAAGTAGATATGTTTACCCTGATTTAAACATTACACAATATATCTACATATTAAAACATCACATGGTACCCCATAAAGATGTACAATAGTTAAACATCAGTTAAGAACTTTTAAAAGAAAAAGCTACTATATACCATGAGAAGTCCTAATGGTCCCACTGAGGGCCACCTCGGAGAGACCAGTGATTACAGGGCAGGAGTGAGGGTCCTGAGATGCTTCTGGACATGGTGGTTGGTTATAGGGATGTGTTCATTTAGAAACTTTGTCAAGCTGTACAATCATGATATGCGCATTTCCAGTACGGACATTATATTTTGTTACAGTTTAGGTCTTAAAGGTCCCGTCAAAGCTCCCTAATGCAGCAGTGCTCAGAGATGGGGTCTTGGGTAGGTAATCAGATCATGAAGGCTTTCACAGTGAATGTATTACTCCATTTATGGATTCATAGTTTGTGGATTTGGGGGAGGGGCTTTGTTTTAAAAGCAGGCTCTCTTTCTCTGCTTCCTGGTCACCAGGAGGCTAGCAGCTTTCTTCCACTACTCCCTCCCAACCATAATGGTCTGCCACACTGCAGGCCCAGAAACCGCAGACCCCATGACCATGGACTGAAATCCCTGTAACTTTGAGGCAAAAGAAATCTTTCTTCATTTAATTTTATTTTGTTAGGTATTTTGTCACAGTGGCAAAAAGCTGACTGTTCAATAAAAATTTGTAAAAATTCAAAGAAAGTAATATATATAATTTTATACAGAAAAACATTACATAAGGTTGGTACAAAAAAAACAGGGCTGGGTTTTGCTGAAATTTGATAATGCTTGGCAAGATTTCATTAAGAGTAGACTCACAAAGAAAATTTTCAAGTGAATTAAAAATGGAAAACAATGGCTCCATCTGGCCCATTGGTATTCTTAGTTTTTGAAATAATTCAATTAATTCATTATTGAGTGTCTGTGGTATATGCTAAGATTGTTCTGGACATTAGAATGAGTGATTTTAATATTTCAATATTATAACTAATTCCTTGGACTAAATTTTTTTAGATATTCACAAAACATTTACTTTGCATAGAAAATACCTCACCGCCCATCTAGAACAGTCTTATTTCCCTTTCTCTCTTTCTTTCTCTCTCTCTCTCTCTTTCTTTCTCTCTTTCTTTCTTCTTTCTTTCTCTCTCTTTCTTTTTCTTTTTTCAATTTTCTGTTCAATGCCTGTTCCTTCTGTAGAGCCTTTTCTAACCCCTTAGGCACAAAGCCTTGCACATGGTAGATGATCAATAAGTACTTGTTAGTTCCATATTGATGATGGAACCAGCATTAGAAATTGGCTACAAATTTGCCATCCATCACATTAATTTATATGAGAGGCTAAATATGAGAGTCTAATGCTACATGGTAAATAAATTCTGTTAGAGGGGGGAAATATAGATTTCCCCTAACTAAAGAGTTTCTATAATTCAAGAACTACAGATAGCTGAATAAACCATTAAGGAAAAACAGTTCAACTTAAAAGGTTACCTCACTGCAAGAGTCAAATCTGTCTTGAGTAGAGTTGTCAGATTTAGCAAATAAAAATACAAGACTCTCAGTTAAATTTGAATTTCAGGTAAACAATGAATACGTTTTTAGTAATGTATGTTGTTGTTTATCTGAAATTTATCTGGGCTTCCTGTATTTTGTCTGGAATCCAGAATCTTGAGGCATCCTGTCCTGTCCTGGTTCAGCCTGAGGCCAAGTTTGGATTTGCTAATGGAAAAGTTAGTGGGCACACTGCCACTTTGTGGCAGCCAAGAGCAACAACATTACTGCTCTTGAGAGAGAAGAGGTGCGAGTCCAGAGAGTGGACATTCATTTTCAATGCGCATAACATATCAGAAAGTAGGATCAACTAAAACGACCTTTAAAGAAAGAAGTATGGAAATCGCCATGTTCAACCTAGATAACATTAGTTTTGGTTGGCAGGATGACAAGACTTAATTCCTTTCTGAACTGATATTGCAACATTTCTAGATAAGATTTTAGAGAAATAAGAGGATGACCTGACCAGTGAAGATTGCCAGAAACAATGTGAACTCTTCTCAAGTGACTGGCAGTGTCCATAAAGAACCGCTTAGAAAAGTGTGATGTAAGCTGGGCGTGGTGGCCCATACTTGTAATCCCTGTGCTTAGGAGGCTGAGACAGGAGGATCACAGGCTTCTGGCCAGCCTCAGCAACTTGTGAGGCCCTCCGCAACTTAGTGAGACTGTTTCAAAATAAGGAATAAAATAGGGCTGGGGGTATAGCTCACAGGTAGAATGCCTCTCGGTTCAATCCCCAGTACCACATACACACAAAAAAAGAAGTGTGATGTCATGAACTGCCAACATCATGTTGCATTTATTTAGCACTATCAACCCAATGTTTGTTTTCACAATATCTTTAGGGCAGTCACTTTCACCACCAGTAAAGAGAAGATAGGATAAACCAATTTTCTGAGGGTAACATATTGGGTCAACAATAGAGCTGGCAAGACAAATAAGAATCCCCTAAAAGTCCCCTAACTTTCAACACCGAAGACTTCCATTAAGCAAGAATCACTATTATTTCCTGAAATGAGCCTCTCTGAAGCACCATAAAATATTATTTCAGAAATTCTAGCCATACATGTGGAAGAGATACTCTTGTGATAATTTAAGGCATCCACATGGAAACTAAAGAAATCCCAAGTTAGAAATTCTCAGATATCTTCAGAATCTTCACAACACACAAGACCTTCAGGAATTCATGTGCTTGCTCTCCTTTATCTTCTGACCAAATCATTTACTTTACAGTTGTATTTTGTTTGGAAGAGTGAGTATTCTTGAGAGAGAGAGAGAGAGAGTAATTTCTTGTCCATGCAAAAATATGTTTGAAAGTTAATTGATAATAAGCTACTAAACATTTTTACCAACAGTATGAAAAGTATTTTAATTAAGCCTTAATTTATTATGGCTATACTTAAATACTCGAACCTTGACAATAAGAAAAGACAGAAAGTAAAAATTCAAATACACAGAAACCATTACTTCTATTCATCCTAGAAAGAATACTAGATATAGTCGATGTTGAAGCATTTGGAGGAGCTGTTTTTACCCAGAGGTGGTTAAATTAAAACATATATATAAGCTGGGCGTGGTGGCGCACGCTTGTAATCCCAGTACTTTGGGAGGTGGAGACTGGAGGATCCGGGTTCATGGCCAGCCTCAGCGCTCTCTCTCTCTCTCTCTCTCTCTCTCTCTCTCCTTCCCTCCCTCCCTCCCTGTCTCTCTCTCTCTCTACCTAGTGAGGCCCCCCGCAACTTCGTGAGACCCGGTTTCAACATAAAGTATAAAAAATAGGGCTGGGGGTGTAGCACGCGGAGGTAGAACGCCCCTGGGTTCAATCCCCGGTACCGCAAAAAAAAAAATATATATATATATACACATATATAATACATAATATATATATGCATATATATTATGTTATGTTAATCTTTAAAAATCTCTTGATCTTATCAATTTTCAAGCAGAGGCAAACATTGGGTGATTTTCCAGAAACCACAGTTGGCTTTAATACTTTATGAAGAGTGTTTCGATTTAATCTTGATGGAAGATTACCCAATAAGTCAAATGTTCTGTAGTTTGTCTATAGACAGTAGACAATTAAAATATGTAAAGATCACATTATTTAGTTTAGCAATGTGCCAACATGCCATGCAAAACTGGCAAAGTCATTCTGGTCTTAACCACCTACTGGCAGAGCTATTGACTCTATACAACACTTCAACAATGAATTGGGTGTTCCAGGAAAAAAGTAGTGTGAAAAGAGATAATACGAGGTTGGATGGGAAATGATTGTGAATAGAGTCTACTACACAAATGCAAATTCTTTTGGCCTATCTGTGTGATTGTACAGGCAAAGGTGATCAAGATGAATTCAGAAAAAAATCAGTACTATGCAGAATACTTTACTTTACTTCCAGGTTTGTATCAAAAGATAAGTTGGTAGTGATATCGGAAAGTGAGCTTTTCTATTTCAGGAGTAGCTGATTGTAATCTCAGAAGTTCTTTCGCCACCTTTCCCCGTGGAAACATTGGAACTCTGAAGGCTTAAGCTTTCCATAGGCTTTTGTATATGAGTACCAATGTGTGTTCCTGTTTTCCTGCTATTTGTTTTGCTCACTGTTATTTCTCTTTCATCACCCTTCTGCAATGCTCCCTCTCCTGCTTTGGTGTGTCTGAATAGTATCCAGCTCTATTCTAACCACTTCCTTCCCGTTCTTATTTCAAATGATGTCATAAAAAGAATTTGTTAATGCAAAGTTGCTCTGGGAATTCATGCAACAAACCATGGTAATTATCCCATCTTTGACAATAAAGAAAACTTGGAGTGGATGGACAGTGTTAGTAATTAGCAAATACTCAAGTCACTTTTAAATCTAGACTTCATTTTGTAAAGTTGCACTCCTAGGAAATACTACATGCACTCAACTGATTATTTAAATTCAGTTCTAGGTAAATACGAATTCAATAAAAGAAATTGAAGATAAGAATATTCACCTGAAATGTGTAATATATATACTTCTGGGTTTTATTTATTTATTTATTTATTTATTTATTTATTTTTGCGGTACCGGGGATTGAACCCAGGGGCATTATACCTCCGCGTCACACCCCCGGCCCTATTTTTTTTATACTTTATTTTGAAACTGGGTCTCACAACGTTGCGGAGGGCCTCACTAGGTAGAGAGAGAAAGAGGGAGAGAGAGAGAGAGAGACATGGAGAGAGAGAGAGAGAGAGAGAGAGAGAGAGAGAGAGAGCTGAGGCTGGCCGCGAACCCGGATCCTCCAGTCTCCGCCTCCCAAAGTACTGGGATTACAAGCATGCGCCACCACACCCGGCATTACTTCAGGGTTTTAAACAATCAAGACACAAGTTGGAAAGCCCCTATGAATTAGAATATTACTATGGTTACTAGTTCAATTTGGGAACTGAATAGATTATGAATTCAATTTGGGAAAAAGTAGTACTATCATCTAAAAACCTGCCTTTCCTTGATGAAATAATAGGAATTACTAGTCACTAATATGAACTGTCTGTGGAAAATTAACTTCAGAACTGAAATGATTAAAATACCACGGTGCAGAGACTCATAGTTTCATGCCCTGAAATGTTGGCAATGTTCCTGGATCTATGCAGGACCTTCAGAATTATTAATAATTTTTAAAAAGTTATTCTGGAACAAAAAATACAACTTCTATCCAGAAATACAAAACAGATCTTTCTTCTATTCATCTTGCTTTTCATATTGTTTCATCTGATTCCAATTTTTTTGTAGTAAAAATCCATTTTCAATGATCTAGTCTTTCTCACCTGTTCTTGCACTTTAAGACAACATTTTCTTAAGTTCAATTATTGGCACGGAGGCCATCTTTTAATATTCTAAGGGTTGCCAGGTTCAAATGTAGATATGAGAAAGGTGAGAAATTGACAATTGGGGAAAGGCACTGCAGGAAAGTTCCCACTAGTCTCTAAGACACAGCTACATAAAGCTTTCCCAGCTTCCCTCCCTTCCAGAATGCTAGCTGCCTCCTCCTTGTTGTCCCCATGGCTCTCCACAGGTCCTGTTCCTGTGAGCTCCCAGAGTGGCTGTTCTCCTTCTTATTTGAAACTGTAGTGCACAGAACACTGAACACAATATAATAGAAATGTTGATCAATGTTTATTGAATACATTGTGATGTTTGTTGAGAGGATGAATGAATGAAAATATCTGCAAAGTACTCAGGATCTCTCTCCATACATTTAGCAATCCAAGTCAATTTTCAACTAAATACTGAGTGGTCTGATGAAATATCCAAGTCTGAGTGAATTAGAGAGATTTAAAAAAATTAGGAACCTGTTAAGTATAGTTTTTGTTATTAGGTCGGTATCTTTTTTGTTATTCTCACATAGAGAAACTTGTTTTGTATGTAGTCCTTTCATGATTCAATGGTTTTCAAGGACTGAAGAGTGTGGTTATTGGTCAATACTCTCAGTTGTAAGTGACAGAAACAAACATTAGTTAATTGGGGGAATCTATTGGCTCATGTTCTCTCTCTCTTTATGCATTTTCCACTTGGCTTTGTACTGTCTTTCTAAAGATGGGATTTCTTCCATCCTTTGCTTATCTTATGGACATCATGATCATATGGAAGTCTTGGTCTCATAGTCCAAGATTTTCATGCCCCGAGATGGAAGATGTTCTTACTTATATGCTCTAGATACAAAATCCCAGAAAGCGTTTGTGAAGTCTCGCTTGGGCTCTGCGTCTGCTCCTGAAATGGTCACTGAGGCCACAGGGAAGATTGGTTCCCTCCTGGATTATGTGATTCCCTGTTGATATCAAGGGCAAAATTTATTGATAGAAAAAGAAGGGGCACATGCTGGAGAAGCCAAGACAATGATTAGTCCAAGAGATTTGTCACATTTTTCCTTCATTTGCTTATAAAGAACTTTCAATACCAACCAAGCTGAAAAGAAGTTGTTTACAACTAAGATGGCTAGTCAGCATACAAGTAGAAGCCATCCAAAGTGGTGGAGATGGTCCCCAATAGAGGATTGTTTAAAAGAAAACATCCAGAAAAAAGGCACTACGAAAAATAAATACTTGAGTCACAGAGAGGTCGAAATCAGGGATTCCTTCCAGCCAAGGATTTTTTTTTTTTATCACGGGCTATAGTAGTAGTAGTCAAAGTACTGTTTACCATAACCTCAGATACCAAGAACATGGACAGCTCAAAATATGGCTCAGCAAGTAACTGATTGCTGCTTCTTGTATTCTGAATTTAACTTAGTTTGTGACATAAAGACACTTTGTGATATATATATGGGGGGTCAGTCACAAGCAAAAATGACATTCAAGACATTCAAGATATTTCCAAAGTGATTACTGTCACATTGACAATAAGGTATAGGACCAAACTTTGAAACTATATCTAGGTAAAGATGAATATAGTATGTATTTAAGAATTTTGAAATAACTTTCACTTAATTTCTACTTTTCCAAGTTTAATGTTCTTTAAGAATAACCCAGGATTTTTTTTAAGACTCCAAAGTAGAATACTATACTGTTTTGCAGAGCTGGTATAATGGAATATACTAAGACTTTTCTGCTTATGTTTAGCCATTTACTGGAATAGTTTCTTCACATTTAAAAAAAACCCCAACTTTACTGTAACTATCATACTGTGAAATCTTTTACTAAATCTTCCTACTTAACAGATTTCCTTAGTATTCCATTAGTAAGCATGGTATGAATAGAACATAATTATATTCATTTTCCATTCTTTGCACACAAGACTTTACTGGTATGTGGATAAAAATTTAAGGCTACTCAGTGTCTATGAAAAAATGGTTGTTTTAAGAGAAATAAATGTCTTATGCAGTTCTTGGATGACATTCAGGAATCCAATTGGACATATAATTTATGTTATCAAAATCCAAGCATTAGAATGATCATTAGAATGATCTATCTTACAATACCTCATTTATTATTTCCTGTTTACAGTATTAAAAAGTAAGCATACATCAAGAATAAACTAAATCTGTTATCTCAAATATCTCTGTTCATGGTTCTTAAGGAGATAGCGCCTTCGCTTCTAGAAAGTTCCAAAATCATGGAACCCAAGGCTCTGTTAAATGGCATTTTGAGTGAAAAAAGACATTGGCCTTCAGGAGACTTGCTCTCTGCAGTGCTGGCATCTACAGGTTGGATTCATCTCTGTGGACAAGACTTGTTCCCTGATTACCTCATTCAGCAAATATTTCTTTTGCAATTATTAATTTCACAGAGTACATTATTCAAACCCCAAGGGCAATCTGATCTGTAGTCTGCAATTTTCTTCTATAACCTCAAAGTCATTGATTCAGTCATGATATTGATATATTAACAATGAGTTTTTCATTTGCAAGTGTGAAAAATGACCAGATACCAGGACTGGACCATATTTAACCAATTTGGATAACTAGGATGGTTTTGATTTAGCTCACTTTCATGTTATGAAAAGAAAACAGAATATGTTTTCTTTGTACAATGATTTACTTTATACAAAGTGGTTTCATATCCCTTAGTTCATCATGGTTTCATGATACACATGTGAAATATACAGGGAAAATGTCACAGAGCCTTCTTTTGTTTATGAGCTCAGAGAGGCTAAAGGATTTGTGAGGTCTGAACCCAGAGATGGGCACATGTGACCCCAAAACAGCTTGATTAATTCCAAGATCGCTCTCCCCGAAAACCTGTTCAGTCACATTGGTCAGAGAAAAGAGCTTTAGGTTCACTGTCACACCACTTTGTTTCCTTCTAGTTCATGAACTCCAAAGGAGTAAGGAAAACCAGGGCCAGGGTTAAAATGACCATTTCCTCATTTACTCAAATTCCAAGTTGACACAGCTAGTCTAAATACAGCACTGTTTAAAGGAAAGATTTTTAGAAATTCCAATGAAGCTCTCGAAGACTACTGTCTTCGGGCCATTTGCTCTTCTTGTCTATTTGAATTTACACATCTACAGACATTTTTAGCAAAATAAGCATCCTTCTCTTGAATTCTTAACTGTGCCAATGATTAACTATAAAGATAGAATTACTTGTGAGGTTGAAACAAACCCTTCAGATTTGGTGGTTCACTGCATCTACTTCCTCTAAAATTCTAGTGGGTTATGCTTGTGAAATTTCCTTAACTTGAACTAAGTTACTTGATATGGAAAAAAAACTAATCAAATTCCTGAAGCATCCCACGATTTCCCTATTTGGGCAACCTGGAAATCATGTTAGTTAGCTTATTTAGGACTCTAGTATTGTAACTGGCAGAGGACCTCAGGAATTAAAACAAAGCAAAATAAAATGAAAAGCCACATCAAATGAAAAAATCCAAACAAATAAGAACTCACTGGTCATTTTGAAACTTCTCTCCACTAACTGCATTTTATTTCCAGGATTGAATTTTATTTTTTCCAAACTAATAAGAAATACTGAATTTGAATGTGTTCTCTTTTCTGAGTGTGCTTATTGTAATGCAATCCTGGGTAGTACTAATGAGCACCATCAAGTCCACTTTTAGTGGCAGTCATTTTCCACCACAAATCCTTTCGTTGGAAGGGAATATTAACAAGTCATTTAATAAAGCACATTCCAGCCTCAGGCCTAATACAAGTTTGTCTATTGTGAGAAATGGAAGCAGCAGTCTACCTACAAGCAATTAAAAAACTCCTTAAACTAGAAAAGAAATACTATTTCTCCATTACATCACAAATGAAATCAAATATAACTTCAGATACCTCGATGTGCTTTAGAAAGACCTTTTCTTCAACATATTTTAGCCTGTGCTCACTCTCCTTGAAATATACTGAAATCATTTTCAAATTTTTTATTATATATCAAATATACCCTTGCCATGCCATCCATGCCTAAAAGGGTATGGTTTGATCAATTTATTTTTGTGAACATTCCACAAAACAGATTACATATCTGAACCACCATAAAATGACATTTTTGCTACTCTGCCAGCTTCAAAATGTTCTGTGGAATAGTTTATCATTGGTGTTGTCCATTTCCTTTCTACCTCCTCTTTGAGAATCAGCCAAGCAAATACTAGCTAAATTTATTTGCATTTATTAGTGCAGTTTAGCCTGAACATTTCTTACTGAAAGGAAATCACAGGGCTAGAAAGAATAAAACTCAATTCTTGGCTGAGGCTACAGTAGCACAGGGTAATATTAGATGAAAAATAGAGACTGAGGGAATGTAAACTCTAGTTTATTTCATTCTTGATTCTCTTCCTATTAAGGTACATTCTGGTAGATAGTTTTTCCCTCACTTACTAAATAGCTCAGCCCTGACATCATAAAGAAAGCTGCAATTCACATCCCCAAGACTAATGTCACCCAAAGATAGCTCACTATTTTGTATAATATGGAAATTGCATTGGGTTGACAGATAAGTAAAACAATCCATTTTATTTTTAACTGTTTTTGATGTGTTCCAGACTTTGAATGTTCAGACAGAAGAATAATGGAAAAGTCATTTTCCCCCTTAAATTACACCTCCCCAAACTACTATTCCTTTACCCTCACTCCCAACCTTTTTTAACAAAATTGATGAATCCAGTTCTTCTTTTCTTTCCAGAAGAATGGTCCTGGGCTGAGTTTCAGAAGATCTCAGGCCTTTGGCACTCTTCTAGATGAGTACTCCCAGGGACATTTCCTAAGCAATAAGCCTTCTCTGATTTGGGAAGATGCTTTCTTCCTGGTGCCACGTGGACTCAGGTTAGGGTCAAACACAGAGAGGCAATGTCCCTTGTCACTGGCTTTCCATCTGGGAGCAGTTGTGTTGAAACTCCACAGTAGGACCACATTTCTGGCACAAGCCTGCAGTGGAAACCAGGGTTAGACTTAGCTCATACTTTCCAGCTTGTTTTATTACCCTTTGAAATAACGCCATTTCCAAACCAAGATCCTAGCCAGGATTTCCCAATAGCACCAGTGCTCAATACAAAATGCATAGACAGTATTTTATTTCTCTAGTGATCCTTCTGTCTCAGGTACCACACATGACCTGAGATTTTTAATTTTTAAATTTGTGTCATGAGAATTCACACTTGCTTAATGAATTATTTTTATTATGACTTTTAAAATCCTTATCACCTAATTTCAACATCTGGTTCATCTAGGTGTTGATGTCTATTGATTGTCTTTTATCTTTCAAGCTGGAATTTTCCTGTGATTTTTGTATGATATTCTGGAAATTTAGGATTTTTTTTGAGGCAAATGCCTGTTGAAGTGTAGTGTGAGAATCAGGTAGATATTTTTTGTTCAGCTTCAGGCCTTTGTTGTTAGAGAGTTGGGTTAGAAGATCAGCTCCCCACTGAGCCCTGATGGCACCAGTAGGGAAGTTAAGTAGAGTGCTAACTGGCCTTGCCTCCCAGTACCTCCTTCTGCCTCATTGGTACCAATGGGGATGAAGGCTCAGCTCCCCACAGTATCCTATGGACACTAGAGTAAGAGGAAGTGGAGGACTGACTAGTTTAGCCTAGCACTGTGTCTCCTCTGACACCATAAGCCTTGGTTGATGCTACCTATTCTCATCTTGTTGATGCAGGTGGGGTAGAAACTCAGCTCCCTTCTTAGAACACTGGCACCATCAGTGGGAGAAACAGCTCACCACTGTTTGCTTTCACAGGGTGGAGGGGGAGGGTGCAAGGTCATTTCCTTGCTCAGCCCCACTGAAACCGTGAGGGTGGAGATGGGGGTGTTTCTGTTAATGTTTGTCTTTACCAAGGCCAAAAATGTTTTGTATTCATAAGATACTTTATATCCATACTTTGGTTAGGGGAAATAAGATTTTCTTGAAGTTTATTTTTTGCTTTGTTTTTGTTTTTACTTCTTTCTTTTTGTTTCTTTTTTTCTGTGCCTTTTAGCCATGTAGGGTTGAAGTTTTCTTCAGTGGCCAGTCTGGGATATACAAAAGGCAATAAGGAAAAGCAGGCAACTGACAAATATGCCTCAAGTCTTGAGGGCCCTAGTTAGTCTTTTTTTCTTGTCATTTTTTGGTCTCTTCCTATGCTTGTCTATTTTGGTATGTCTAATGTTTTCATAATTTTTTAAGAAAGAATCTACTCCATCTTGGCTGGAAGCAGAAGTTCCATTGTAGATCCCCCCCCACGTATACATCTGTAAAACATACAAAAATTCAATGAATCAATTCAATGCTAATGAAAAGCTTCACATATCCCCCATACTTTTAGGTAGACTTCATTATGTATGATTCTGGAGCATATTAGTCAAAATTTGCACCCAGAAATGATTTCTTTTCCTACTTTGTAAATTTGTGGGCACACAAAGCACTGTTCAAACTAGAAAGTCTTCTGCCTTCTCTGGCCCTGTTTTTATTCCATAAATATGTTTTTGCCGTAAGTTAAAATGAGACCACATGAAAAAAGAAATAATTTTTCATTAATTCCTTAGTATAATTTCAAAATTATTTAATAATAAAATCAGGATCTTCAGGTACCCAAGGGACCTGGGATACAATACACAGAAGGATTGAGGTCAAGGAGACAGAATAAACCCTATGAAGTTGAATTAGAATTGGAGGTATTGGTGTGAACTCATGATTTTAACATGTATAGATATACATAGATACAGAAACAGCTGTACAAACAAGTAAATTTGTGAGCATGTGTGTGTTTCTTTGTTCCGTTTGCTGAGAGAGCCTAGAAAACAGTGACACCCCAGTAGCAATGAGCACATTGAGAACCTCAATCTTAATGACTAAGTATTATTTCCCAGTAAAAGGGGTCAGCATTCCTTAAAGAAACAGCAGACTTCAAGAACAGAGCAAGAAAAGTACATAAGAATCTTGAACATTTTTTGCATATGTGAAAAATAGGACTCACTTAAAGAATGATGGGTAAATGTTAAGAAGACAGCTTAAAGATGCTTTTCCTAGCCAAACGTAGAAAAATTTTAGCATAGAAGTATGATAGTAATGGATTATGTCCCACTGTATAAAAGGGGAACCTAGGAGTACATGTTGAAATGAGTGAATGAATAAGTAACTGTATTGGTCAGGGTTCACTAGACTAACAGAATTCACAGAATGAGTATATGGAAAAGGGATTTATCAGATCAGCTTACAATGTAGTCCCGAGTTCCGACTGCAGGTGGAGAGTTAGAGGAACCAGTAGCTGGTCGAGCGGTCTAAGAGCTCTTCAGAGAAACAATGGTGAAGTTTCAGTTCGAAGGGCTGGAGGCTGACGATCTCAGATGAGAGCAGAAGATCAAGAAGCTCTTTAGAGAAACGGCGAAGCTGGAGGCCGACGATCTCAGACGAGAGCAGATGCGTTTTCTTCGGAAAGAGTCGCGCATCCCTCTACGTGGCTTTCTCCTTCTCTTATCTAAGTCCTGCACCTATCAGAACCCTGCTGCTTACATTTAGGGCAGGACTTTCTGTTTAATCTGCTGGTACACACCCAAAGTCACATGATCTTGGGTGTGTCATGATCCGGTCAAGTTGACAAATTAGATTAACTATCACAGTAACTAAGGGAGAAGAAAAAATCTCTCTTAGATTAACATGGCAATGAATAAGGAATGATGAATTATAGCTGGGCATGGTGGTGCAACCCTGTAATTCCAGTACTTGGGAGGCTGAGACAGGAGGATCACAGGTTTGAGGACAGCCTCAGCAACATAGCAGGACTCTCAGCAATGTATTGGGCCCCAATTTTAAAACAAAAAATAAAATACAAAAAGGGCTGAGGGTCTAGGTCAGAGGTAGAATGACCCTGGGTCAATACCCAGTACAAAAGGAAAGAAAAAGAAAGAAAGAAGGAAGGAAGGAAGGAAGGAAGGAAGGAAGGAAGGAAGGAAGGAAGGATTAAAATGACTGGCAGTAATTGATTCAGTCAAAAATCCTCAAAAGATACTACAACTAGAGGATGCATGTTTGATGAAGAACAGGATAATTGAGGATTGCTTGATATTTTCTAGATTCAGACTGCATTTTTGGCAAGAAGACACAGTACAAAATTCCTTTTTATCAAGTTCTTATCAAAATATTGTAAATACAAAGATCTTATTAATTATTCCTTCCTTCCTTCCTTCCTTCCTTCCTCCCTTCCTTCCTTTGTTCTGTCATTCTTTTTTTTTTTTTAGTACTGGAGATGGAACCCAGGAGCATTCTATCTCTGAACTACACCCCCGGCGCTATTTTATTTTGAAACAGGGTCTCACTAAGTTGCGGAGATCCTCACTAATTTGCGAAGACCGATCATGAACCTGTGATCCTTCTGTCTCAGATTCCCAAGTACTGGGATTACAAGCGTGTACCACCATGACTGGCCCTTCCTTCCTTCCTTCCTTCCTCCCTCCCTCCCTTCCTTCCTTTTCTTTCTTTCTTTTTCTTTTTTGTCACTGGGAGTTCAACCCAGGGGCATTCTACCTCTGAGTTACACCCCAGTCCTTTTTACTTTTTATTTTGAAACAGGATCTCACTAAGTGGCTGAGGGTCTCGTCAAGTTGCTGAGTCTGACCTTGAACCTGCAAGTTTCCTGTCTCAGCCTCCCAAGTACTGTGACTACAGGCACATACCACCATGCCTGGCTTATTAATTATTCTTAAATAGGAGAAATCTGTTGGACACCTGACTAACCAAGTGGTAAAATTGATATCATGTGCTACATGATATAATTGAGATAATTCATTGAGGAGTACAGAACATCTTCTGTGGTACTCTTACCAAAATGCAGTCCAAATCTAGAAAATATCAAGTAAACCCAAAGTGAAGACTATTCCTCAGAGTGACTGGTCTTTATGCTTCAAAAAATGTTAAGATCACAAAATACAAAGAAAAAAGAAAACCCCAAGGAGCTCTTGTGATTTAGGAGACTAAGGAGAGATGACATCGGAACAAGTAGATCCTGAACCACAGGAAAGAGCTTATGAAGAGTGTTATTGAGGAAACCGACACCTACTGAATGGGGCCTATGAAATCATTGTATTGGTGTTAATTTTTCATGGTTATGGTTGTTCTGTAGTTATATAGGATTTTGCCTTTGTGTGTGTGTTAATTATATGCTAAAATACTTAGAAGTAATGAGGAATTATGCCCACAAGTTTCAAATGGTTAAAAAATATGTATATGCATATAAACACACATACACACACACACACACACACACACACACACAAACACACACACACACACACACACCTATGGAGGGAGGGAAGAAGAGATAGGAGGAGAAAGCAAAGAGGCAGGCTATGTTAGTCAGCTTGCTGTTAGTGTAACACATACCTGAGATAATAAGCTTAAAATGAGGAAAACTTTATTTCGGCTCACAGTTTTGAAGGTTCCAGTCCATGGTTGGTTGGCTGTGTTGCTTTTAGATGTGTAGCAAGACAGGACATCATAATTTAGCCTTCTAAGCTATGCAGCAAAGAGTGAGAAGGATGGAGGGATTGGGGTCCCGATATCCCCTTCAAGGGCACACTCCCTTCCACTGGTCCATACCTCCTAAAGGATCCACCACCTCCCAATAGCACCATAGGTAACTCATGGGCCTTTGGGGGTCATTCAAGATCCAAACTGTAGTGAGGGTGGGGCAGAAGTGGTAAATAGGGAAAAGTACTTACAGCTGGGATGTCTGCATGAAGAGTCCATATGAGAAAAAAAGGCTTCCATTCAGTGAAGTTTCCCTCTTGGTTTCCAGTATTGATGTTTTCATTCAAATCCCTTGGTAGTTGAATTTAGAAATGAATAAAACTGAGTAGTGAGGGATACTTGTATTTGCTAATATAATAAAATTTCTTTTTTTGTGTGTGGTACTGGGGATGGAACCCAGGGGCATTCTGCCTCTGAGCTATACCCCCAGCCCTATTTTATTTTGTATTTTGAAACATGGTCTCACTAAATTGTGGAGGGCCTCACAAGTTGATGAGGCTGGCCTTGAACCTGTGATCCTCTTGTCTCATCCTCCCAAGTACTGGGTTTACAAGTGTGTGCCATCATGCCCGTCTATAATAAAATTTCTTAATCATTATTTTACTAAGTGTTTGATAAAGAGGAATTTGGTTCACATTCCATTTTGCATATGAATGGTAGGAGTTATTTAAAATTACTATTGTGATTGGCTCTGGGCAAATGGACCCCCTGCGAATTTGGCAGAGCCATACAACTTTTTTTGACTAATGAAATGTGAGAAATATCATGTTCCACTTTAGGTGAAGGTTTTAGGAACCAGTACATGAGTCATTATTTTCATTTCTTATAGAAGTGATGGAGGAACCATATGCCACATTGAAATGAAGCGTCCCCCATCTTGGGACCTAGAATAAACCTAATTTAGAGCCTGGATGACCAATGGTTGGCATTTAAGGGAATGACAAATTAATTTTATTTCTTTAAACCAGTGATATTTTGTCGACTGGTTTTTAAGTTGGTGGAATCAAGCTGGTTACAGTCACTAACCTTAACTGATCTTCACTATGTGCCAGATGCTCTGCTCGATGTTTACATGAGCTACCTCATTTAATATGACAATATATGAGGTCTGTGTTATTGTCTCCATCTTTGCATGTGAAGTAAGTGAATCTCAGAGGCTAAGTAACTTGCTGAAGGTCACACAGCAAAGCTATGGAGAAGAGGGACTAGGAAAGATGTCTTCATCCTCAGAACCACATGATGAATTGTGAAACATACTATTTTTAAGTATTTTAAAATCATCCACTTGAATATAGCCATTGGAATGATAGTGAGAAATAAATCTCACCTAGTCATTAAGCTAATTCCAAGGATCTTTCCTTAGCTCTTGAGATGCTGAATATGTAGTGGGGAATGTCAGGAGAGCAGGTGTGAGTCAGGCTTCCAGTGTGAAAAACCTCACCTTTGAGTTTCTCCTATCTGTGTGACTTTGGATAACTTACTGAACCTCTGTTAGTCTCTCTTTCCTCAAATACAAAGTGGGGTGTGTTATGGTTTGGATTTAGAATGTCCCCCTAGACCTCATGGAGGCAAGACAGCCATGTTGGAGGGGTTTGGTGGCTGAGGTATGGCCTTGGGGATCATGTATGGTCCCTCCTCCCCTTGCTCTCTCTCTGCTTCTGGTCTCCATGAGGTGAGAACAGAGTCCCTCTGCTTGTGCTCTCCCTGCTGCTTACAGCCATGCCTTGAGCTCTACAGACTTCACCCAGCCTAACATGGACTGAACCCCTGAAATCTCCAGAACTGTGAGCAAATAAATCTTCCTTCCTCTAAATTGTGGTGTTCAGGTGTTTGGGATTATAGCAGTCAGAATGCTGACTGAAATAGGGTGTAAAATGCCTACCACAATGGATTCTTCTGAGATCTAAAATAATTATATGTGCAATGTACTTTTAAGTTAGTTCTCTCTGTGTGTGTGTGTGTGTGTGTGTGTGTGTGTGTGTGTGTGTCTGTCTGTCTCTCTCTCTCTCTGTCAATATAATAATTGGTTTAGAAACATTTCTATGATACAAACTCTTCACTAATTCACTCATTTCCCAGTTGCTTCAAATGAATAAGAAAGGATCTCAAAGTTTGGAAAATAAATTTTTTGTCAAATGTTTTTCTTGTGAAACTTCATGCTTAAAAGAGGTTATAGAATAAGAAGTGCAGTGCTTTGTGAAGTATGGAGTAGAAATGCAGGTTTTTAAATTCCAGTCATATAATTTCCTAC
This sequence comes from Glis glis, assembly GCA_004027185.1. Lineage (NCBI taxonomy): Eukaryota > Metazoa > Chordata > Mammalia > Rodentia > Gliridae > Glis > Glis glis. Next base: position 44,207 of record PVJS01006941.1, read on the forward strand.
ATTGTCTGGTTTGAAAATTGGGACCATTCAGATTGCTTCTACCATGCACACATGAGTAGTTCTCCATGCTCTGGGAGGGTGGTCTTTTCCAGGAACTTTTATTTGCAAACTAATACAGGAAAATCTATTCTTTGGCCAGTCCTCTGGTTCCCTATTTCCATTTGAGCATGTTTGTCAGTCAATAAATTCCTGCCTTTTGCATGTCTCCCTATAGATCTGGTGTTCTCCATTAAACTATTGAACACCCAGGCGTTTTCCACCTTCTTGACTTCAGCTGCAACTCGTTTGGCAGAGCATGAACATAACTCAGCCTGCCTTTTATGGCTTAATGGGGAAAAGCCATTGCATGCCAATGTGAATTTCCTCACTGCAATGTTATGCTTACTGACACCAATGGGTGCTTTCTTCTTAGAGAAGATGGAAATTTTCCGATATTGCCAGACAATTACTTGATAGTACTTGGCTTTTTGTTTATTCACTTACCAACGATCCCACCAGAGGCCCCCAAGAGGAGTGGTGTTGGCCAAATTAAAAGGGCCTTTGGAATTCCAATAACATAGGCTGCTTACTTTTCCCCTTTAGTGTTTATTTTCAGTCTATAGTTTGATTAGATTAAATTTCCTTTATTTAGACTTCAGCAAGAACAACTGACATAAGGGAAGGTAGGGTCGTTGAAGCTTAATTTGAAGAGACAGTTGAGTAAATCACTGACATAAAAATAGCAGATCACATACACAGGCTTTTTCACCCTGTGAGCCAAATGGCCCTAGCGAGAGCCCTCCCTAATTCCAAAACGAGGACAACGTGTGTCCACAGGTCAACTGGTCCAGCGGAATTCAGAGGAAACATGGCGCTCTGATTTTCTGCTTGGCATGCCGCCGTCTCTGTAAAGTCTAAACCTGGCAGCACGTTTGACATCAGATGGGAATACATGCTTTTAGTCAACTTGACACTTGCACAGTACTGTTAAGAGTCCTGTAAGTACATGACTTTGTACTTTTTCTGCAAGAAAATAACAAGAGGAAACTCAAAACGATGTGGTATAACAAGAGCTGATTTCAAGTTTCACTCGGTCTGTTATTAGACATTGTTCAATGTTTATTCACTAGTCTTCCAAAGCAAAGGTCACATTTCAAGAGAAACTCAGTCAAGAAAGTAAAGTTTTCCACATCATGTAATGTCCCTAGAATAGTGCAGTCATTCCTTTTTTCTAGTCCTATGGCTTTTACTTTCATTTAGTTACTCTGTCACTCAGTATTTAATTATTAGTCTCGACCTGGACTAGGAAGGCCACATTTTAATAGCTCTTTACTGTCATTGTCTCAAACACTAAAGTTAGTTTAGTATTCCTCAGGAACAACTTGAACATCATGTTCCCACCTATTCCAATTTTAATGGTTTCCCACCGCTACCCTAGGAATACTGGTACCACATGGCCTGGGATTTGAATCCTTCTACATGATCCCAACCTACCAATGGAATTGATCACTTCTCCTTTTCATGTACAAACATGCCAACACAGCAGACCTGCACACACACAACATTCCTGTACAGGTCCTTGCTCTATGTCTTTGCTCTCTGTGCCCCAGGACGACATCCCTTTATCATTTTATGCTTAAATTGTGCACATTTTTTACCACTCACCCCAAGTATAATCTCTTGTATGAAATCTTTCTTTATACTCAGGGTTTTGCAAAATACCCTCCCTACCTACAATATTTACCTACCAAAATTAATAAGACTTTTTAATTGATGTCTAAAATATATATTTTGTCAGAATTCTCTTGGGTGTAATTTTATTAATAAATTTTATAATTATGTATAAAATATAGATATGAGTTTTATATAAATCTTATGTTTCCAGGTGTGGTGGCACACACCTATAGTACTTGGTAGGCTGAGGTAGGAGGATCACAGGTTCGAGGCCAGCCTCAGCTACTTAGTGAGGCCCTCTGCAACTTCATGAGACCCGGTTTCAAAATAAAGGATAAAAAATAGGGCCGGGGGTGTAGCTCAGAGGTAGAACGCCCCTGGGTTCAATCCCCGGTACCACAAAAAAAAAAAAATAGAAAAGTTGAGCCTTCCTGACTGCGATTTACTTTTTATCAAGTTTATCCTATTCATATTATTTATCCACCAATCTGTGTTATGCACTTTTTATCATCCTGAATATTTTTGTTCTGCAGTTTTTGCCTTTTTTGATATAACTACCTAAACCTTACTCAGACTTTATATCTGGATCTAGTAATAGGAGAGGTGACATCAATGACTTGTAAGATTGATTGATGTTACTCATGTAAAATCACTGATTTTACTGATGTAACATAATGTATCCAGAATTTTAGGAAATCATGGATGAATTGGGCATACATCCACACTTCAAGAAGTTAAAATACTAGTAAAGGAGAAGATTTTATGTAAATAACTATGGTACGAAGTTGAAAGAATAAATGACTGGAAAAATTATGCATGTACTAGTGAATTTATGAAAGACTTATCAGCAAATGATTGCCCACAATTTACACCTGCAAGTTATTGGGAAAAGGATACTTTAAAATAGAATTACATAATTGGAAAAGAACAAACCCGGATCCTCTGTTCTCCACCTCCCAAGTACTGGGATTACAAGCGTGCGCCACCACACCCGGCTTCAACTTTTCTATATTAAAGAAAAACTTATTCTTCTTCACAACTCAGATGTAGATTTCAATTTCAAAAGGTAGATATTTTAGAGCAATGATTTATTTGGCTTTTTTAGTGTTTGTGACCATATAAGTCATTGAATGGTTTGGGGGTTATTTTCATTTTCAAGTTAATAGAAGCACCTATTTGTGAAGTTGTTGGGAGGTTGTCTAGTTCTAGTTCAAAAAATGTATATCTCAAATGTTTAAGAGAAAACCCATCTAAACAAAACCTTTCATTTTTTTGAAAAAAAGCATATGTATCCAACTTTAAAATTATGAATTCACTTGGCATAACTTCTAATTAACTATATTTTTATTTATTCTGTTTGCTGTATAGTTAGATATTTCATGGGAATATTTCTTATTAAATTGAAACTGTATCAGTTTTTAAAATAAAAACACTTTAGAAAAAAAGAAAATTCTACTTGGCTTTCACAATTTAAAAAACAAGTAGGCAAGATACTTCAGCTCTCCCCATAAAAGCAGATAGTTAGAAAAAAATCTAATTCCAAAGGTAAATAATATCCTATCTTTACAAGCTTCATTTTAAACAGATTCAGCCATACTTTTAAAAGTCATCTATGTCCTTGGCTATAACATCACTTTGTGGATAAGATCCCAATATACATATACATATTTGGGATGATATTAATATTTTTTTACTTCTTTGTGTGTGGGGGCACTGGGGATGAACCCAGAGGCATTCTACATCTGAGCTACACCCCCAGCCCTATTTTATTTTTTATTTTGTAACAGGGTCTTGCTAAGTTGAGGAGGGCTTCTTTAAGTTGTTGAGACTTGCCACCAACCTGTGACCCTCCTGGCTTAGCCTCATTACTGGGATTATAGGCAAGTGCCACCACGCCAGGGTTTTTTATACTTCTGAGAGTAGAATATCTGAGTTAGTTCATTTCTGTTCCTCCATATATGAAAGGGCTTTTAACTCTGACTTGCCACATTCTACAATTGCTATTGGGTTAATAAGAAATACTGTGGGGCTGGGGATATGGCTTAGTGGTAGAGCCAAAAAAAAAATAAGAAGGTCATGAATCCACATTTTTTTTTTTTTGCGGTACCAGGGATTGAACCCAGGGGCGTTCTACCTCCGGGCTACACCCCCAGTTCTATTTTTTATTCTTTATTTTGAAACAGGGTCTCACTAAGTTGCGGAGGGCCTCACTAAGTAGCTGAGGCTGGCCTCAAACCTGTGATCCTCTTGTCTCAGCCTCCCAAGTACTGGGATTACAAGCGTGCGCCACCACTCCTGGCTATGAACCCACATTTTGATTGTTAAAGGAAGCGAGGGGCAGACATGCATCTGTAATTGTTCCTTACACGTTTCATCCATTAATTTTCATTCTCCTTCCCACTCTCACTGTTTTGCCATTGCCACCAAGTTACTGACCAAACAGATTTGCCTGCACAGTGAAAAGAGAGAGGGTATGTGATTCGTTGCACTGTTTCCAGGATCTGGGATGCCTTTCTCTGGAGGTGCTATAGGATGGTATGTAGGCAGGATGGAGCTGCCTGTATGTGGGAAAACAACTGAATTTATTTTCAGTCCCCATGATCTGTCCATCTATGTTTCTAGGATTTTGGAAGAAAATAGAAAATATTGCCAATCATAAATACAAAGCAATAGATGACTCAAAGCAGGACAGATTAAAACCCAGCAAATAATCAGCAAAGTTGTCTGTACAAAGCGGAGGCCAAACTTCTGCCAGTTTTATAAAAGTTGGTAGTCTTCGTTTTCTGGAGAGAGATGAAGAGCCAAGACTGCCAAATCTTCATCTCAGTCACTCTTACTCTACTGACTGGTTTGAGAAAAATGAGTAAGAATGAAAAAAGAGGGGATCAGGAAATTATTGTTTTCAATTTAAGGGCATGAAATGAGTAGTCTGAACCAGAAATCACTGAGCTCAGATTTCACAGTTCAACCATGGGACAAAAGGGAACACGGCTGGGGTTGTACATTAGTGGTGGAGTGCTTGCCTGGCATGAGCAAGGCCCCGGGTTCGATCTCCAGTACTGCAAAAACAAACAAACAAACAAACAAACAAACAAACAGCAACAAAACAGCATCTGTAAGCTTGCTTTAAGAGTTCCCCTTGTAGGGGCAAAATAAAGAAACTTGTAGTGATTTTAAATATTCAGGGAGAGCCAGGTATGGTAGTCCTAGCTGCTTGGGAGAGTAAGGTGGAGACTCACCGGAGCTCAGAGTTCAGTACCAGCCTGGGAAACAGAGAGGTCTGGCTCATAAACAAAAAGTTCTGGGATATTACTTGTTTTGTTTTTTGACTTATGTTAAAATCTAAACAGTGATGCCAATTTTGGTGAAAAGGAAATTGATCAAAATTCCTGTGGATTTCACCATCAATGTTTTGAACATTTTTAGTGTTATTTTACCCCTTTGGATGTTATGTGGTCCATAAATAATCTTGAGTAGCCCCAAAATTCTGAGATAGGAAGCCAAGAGTATAGGAAAGTGGCAGGGGCTGCTTTGTCCCTTTCCACTGACAGGTGACTGGGCTCTTTTGACCCAACTGTGCTGGCTCCCAGTGACCACTTTGGTGGTTATTGGCACCGCCCAGCCAAGCTTCTGAGTCGGAGGAGGAGGAATGAGGAGGAATCCAGAAGGATGTCTGAGACACTTTGCTTCTCTTCCCTCTGGTTCTCCCTCAAAAGGCTAAAATATTTATTAAACCTCTAGTTGCAAAACTTTGGTTTTTTACTTTCTGATAGTGAGACCAAATATGCACTTTGAACAGTGTCTGAGATAGAGACAATGTTGGTGAGGACCTGGGTAGGAAGTTTATAATAAATCTCTCTCTTGTTCTCTCTCTCTCTGCCTGAATGACTTAACACAAAATATCTAAAATAAGCACGTGCAGGGGCCTTGTTAAGTACACAGCTGGGACAAACCCAAGGGACTTTTATTTTCCTGCCAATGAGACAGTCTATGTTGCAGTGCTAAACAAAGCACATTTTTGATACTAAAAGATGATGTGTCTTGTAGTTGCACAGTCTCTTGTAGTGGTAATTTACAGTGAATTCCCATTATACAGCTATCCTGTTACACACTTCATTTTGGCTCATGGCTACAAACTCATCTCTAAGAGCCTTCATTTTTAGAAAATCTTTTAGTAAAACCTCAAATTGTTAATGCTGACAACCATTATTACAAAGTGGGAAGTATTCCTCTAAGGGCCAATAAAGTGTTATTTATAGAAGATTATCTGTAGCCCATTTGTAGTCATTTATCTTCTTGGAATATATCAAGGAAACCAGCGTTTAGACAAAATAGTGTTATCTCTATAACCAAATTTAGAGAGTTCTCTAATCTTCCTCTCCCAGATAATGCTAGTGAGTTTTACATCTAAAACAATTGAAAGCAAGATGGAAGTGGGATTGGTTTATTGTCTGTCCCGAAGGTCTCCAAAGAGCCTTTGTCCCCTAAAGCCACCCTGATTCTACCTGGGGTACAATTGCAAGTGTTGATTCAGTTCCTCTTGACCTCAAAGAGGCTGTTGATAAGGCTGATTTCTCACTTTCCACTTCTGGTTCTTGTATGCTGCTTTTCCTATGTAATTTCCCCAAGGTTTTCCTAATATTTTCAGCTTCTAAAGAAAAGAGATTTCTCTCCCTTGCTTTCACTCTTTCCCAATTCACTCATTATTCTGTTTTCCACACCAAAGTTTGGGTTGTCCATTTCTGTTGTTTATCTGAGATCTGCTTCTCATGATCACCATCTGCAAGTCTAGCATTAATTAGTTCACACACATATTCATTCAGAGTAGACATATACAAAAATGATATCCTGCTTACAATAATATCATGAATGAATTACAGTGGGAGTGATTTTTTTACTATATTATATGGGGTTCACATATTCTAGTCTTGTCATTGAAACTTTGGCTACCATTAAAAATGTCCAACTCACAGGTAGTATATTAGTACTTTGAATAAAATCATGTTAGAATTGGATTAATAATATAATTTCTACTTTTTTGAAATCACTTATCTTTTTCTATTGCCATTTCCTTGTCACATATAGAGGAACAGAAGACTAGAATGTATTTTATGCATAGCCTCACAAAAATGGAAGGAGGCTTACACTAGTGAGGACTGTCCCCCGATACAGAACTATCGTCTGATTCTTATTGAAATGCATTTGCCAAGTGGTATTGTATAAATGACACTCTACTAGATATAGCAGAAACAGAACTACAAAGGGAGTACCCTGCCTTCTTGTTACAAAGTAACCTTTATAATACAAAGCTATTGATTGGGGTAAGTGCAGTGGCTCCCACCTTGGGGAATAGGTTTCATCAGGGTTCAGTTCTAGATCTGGCTAAAATGGACTAGCCACATTCCATTCTGCTTATACCAATAATTATAATTAAAACCAAACTTCAGTTATAAATCTGTGTTCTTGTACTATTGATCACCATGCAGTCACCTAAAACTCTGAGAGAAAATGCTTCCTTCTGATCAGAGGGACCCTGTCCTCCAAAGAATGAAGAGAGAATCATTATTTTCTTTTCCTCTATTCTCTAGCCTTTTCACTCTCCAGGTAGACCCTGTCTGGCAGATTTTAACACTAGGGGGAGGCCAAAACCCGAGACTTAGCAGAAGGTCAGAAAAAATGTTCCATGGAAACCTGTTGTGATGGGTACATAGAAGATGGGCTGGAGAAAGAGATCCCCTATATATGTGTATGAAGTCTTGGGTTAATCCTCAAACTGTGAATGTGGGACACTGACCCAATACACCATGGCAAAGACTTTGAGGTTTTGACTCTTGCATAGAATAGTACTCATGTCCCAGAACCACATGTGGAATCAACCTGAATAGCACTGAAGAGTCTTTCAAAACTAGACTGACACAGAAACCACTGTCCACGAAAGGCAATTTGATACTTTCAGTGTGAGCCTAACCACATACATTGCAAAACGTATCAAACAAAGAAATAAATATTTGCCAAAGGATTTTCACTGTACCCAGAGTCTCATAACTTAATACTCAAAATCGCCAGTATATAATTCAAAATTAATGTACAAGAAACCCAGAAAATTTTATGGCCCTCAAGGGAAAGATAATAAATAAAAACAATCCTTGAGATACCCAGATGGCAGGATTATACAATAAGGACTTTAAAGCAGCTATCATTATAACCATATTTTTCAAGTAAGGATAAACTCTTCCAAAATGGAAGAGAGGCAGTTGTTAGTGCATGGAAACAATAAAAGCAACTAAATGAAAAATTTGGAAATGAAACATAAAATAAATGAGAATAAACTTCACTGCCTAGAACTTATAGTGGAATGGCAATGACGGAAGAAAGTCACTAATTCTAAGATAGATCAGTAAAAAGTTTTACAATCCAAACAACAATGAAAAACAAAGAGAATGAAGAGAGCTTCAGGTACCTGTGGGAAAATGTTAAAAAGCATAGCATTAAAAATATTAAAAAGTGTAGGGAGTATGGTGCAGAAAAAAACAATAATTACTAAACTCTTATCAAATTTGATGAAAGATATATAAAGGTACAGATTCAAGAAAATCAGAAATCCCAAGCATAATTAACATCAAGAAAACCATATACAGACACATCTTAATCAAGTGCTGCAAACCAAAGAGAAAACATTGAAAGTGAGCAGAAAAAAAACAGCATATGACCTATAGAAAATAATGGTTTGAATGACTTCAGATTTCTCATTAAAAATCTGGTGACAGAGGCATCAAACATTTTTTGTTTTGTACTATATTGGAAAGGAGTGGTGATAGAGGGCATCTTGTCTTGTTCCTGGTTTTAAAGGGAAGTCTCATAGTTTTTTTCCCCATTCAATATGATGTTGACTGTGGGTTTATTATATTGTCTTTATGATGTTGAGGTAAAGTTCCTTCTATTTTGATTCTCTGCAGTGTTTTTAACATGAATGGGTGCTGGATTTTGTAGAATGCTTCTTCAGCATCTATTGAAATAATCATGTGATTTTTGTCCTTAGGTCTGTTTATGTGGTGAATTACATGAATTGTTTTTCCTGTGTTGAACCAGTCTTGCATTTCTGGGATGAACCCGACTTGGTCATGGTGTATAATTTTCTTGATGTGGTTTTAAATACGCATTGCTAGTATTTTGTTTACAAGTTTTGCATCTAAGTTCATCAATGGTATTGGTCTCTAGTTTTCTTGAGCTATCTTTATTCGGTTTTGGTATTAATGTGATACCAAATAATACATAGAATGTGTTTGGGAGAATCTTGTCTCTTTCTATTTCATGGAATAGATTGAGAAGTATTGGGATTAGATCTTCTAAAAGATTTTATAAAATTTGGCTGGGAAACCATTCGGACTTGGGCTTTTCTTTGATGGTAGGCTCTTTATTGCTGTTTTAATCTCAATTGCTAATGGTCAGTTGAAATTTTCTATATATTCTCAATTCAATTTAGAAAGGTTGTATGTGTCTAGAAATTTGTCAGTTTCTTCTAGGTTTTTCATTTTGGTGAAGTATAGTTTTTCAAAATACTTTCTGATGATCATAAGTTTTTCTGTGTGCCAACCATAAATCCACTGAAAAAGGAACCCAGAAAACATTTCCACTCACAATAACTTGAAAAAAATAAAATACTTAGGATTAAATTTAACCAAGGAGGTAAAAGACCTTTACAATGAAAATTATAAAACAATAAAGAATGAAATTGAAGAAGAACCTAGAAGGTGGAAGGATCTCCCATGCTCTGGGGTAGGCAGAATAAATATCATCAAAATGGCCATCCTTCTAAAAGCGATCTACAGATTCAATGCAATCCCCATTAAAATACCATGGTCATTATTCACAGATCTAGAAAAACCAGTCCTTAAATTCATTTGGAACAAAAGACCCAGAATAGCCAACTAGTTCTCAGAAATAATCATGCAGGAGGAATCACAATACCTGACTTCAAACTATACTACAGAGCCATAGTAATAAAAACACAATGGTATTAGCACAAAAGCAGACACATAGACCAATGGAGCAGAATAGAAGATTCAGAAACAAATCCACACACTTACGGCCAATTGATTTTTGACAAAGGGGCCAAAAACATACAATGGAAAAAAGATAGCTTCTTCAATAAATGGTGTTGGCAAAACTGGTTATCCATATGCAGAAAAATGGAAATAAATCCCACTTTCTCACCCTGCACAAGAGTCAACTCAAGATGGATCAAAGACCTGGAAATTAGACTAGAGACTTTGCAGTTACTTGAAGAGGGCAATGGTCCAACACTTCAACACATATGCATGGGTAAAAACTTCCTCAACAAGACCCCAAAGGCACAAGAAATTAAAATGAGTATCAACACGCGGGACTGCATTTGAATGAAGAGCTGTGCAGCAAAGGAAACTATCAAGAACCTCAAAAGAGAGCCCACAGAATGGAAGATCTTTGCCAGCTACTCCTCTGACAGAGGACTAATATCTAGAATATACAAAGAACTCTAGAAACTCACAGTCAAAAACAAACAAACAAATAACCCAATCAAAAAATGGGCAAGTGAACTAAATAGACACTTCACAAAAGAAGAAATACAAATAGCTTAATAAATATATGAAAAAAATGTTCAACGTCATTAGCAATTAGAGAGATGCAAATCAAAACTACCCTGAGATTTCACCTAACCCCAATTAGAATGGCAATCATTAAAAACACAAACAATAATATATGCTGGCAAGGATGAGAAGTAGGAACTTTGATAAATTGTTGGTAGGATTGCAAATTAGTTCAACCACTTTGGAAAACAGTGTGGAGGGCCCTCAGAAGAATGGGAATGAGTCTACCATAGGACCCAGCAATACCACTCCTGGGCATCTACCCAAAAGAACTGAAACCAGACTACCATAGTATGTATGCATATCTATGTTTATAGCTGCACAGTACATAATTGCCAAACTATGGAACCAGTCAAGATGTTCATCAACAGATGAATGGATTACAAAATTATGGAATATATATATATATATTTATTATATATATATTATATATATAATATATATATATTATATATACATGTGGAGAATATATATATATTCTCCACAATAGAATTCTACTCATCCATAAAGAAGAACAAAATTATGTCATTTGCAGGAAAATAGATGGAACTGGAGAATATTATGCTAAGTGAGATTAGTCAGTTACAAAAATGAAGAGTTGGATGTTCTCCCTCATATGCAAAAACTAGGGAGAAATTGGGACACAGGAGCAACTCCAGACAAAGGAGAAACCTTAGTGGAGTGAAGGAGGGGACCTAACTGAGGCAGATGGGAGTGGGTGGAAGACTTGAAGAGGGAAACACCTCAATGGACATGATGTACATACACAAACTTATCAAAGCCAATCACTGTGCTGAGCATGGGAAGGTGGGGAGGGAGAGGGAGTGAGGGGTGAACTGGGGGAGGGCTCAACAAGTGTTCCGTGTATATATGTCTCTATCACCCTGAACCACATCAAGGTGTATGATTACAATACACAAATTAAAAAAAAAGAAAGCTAACAGATTTAGTGAAACAGAATACTACAAAAGGAAATGGAAAAGAAAAGCAGAAGAATGAAAAACAGAGAGGACAAAAGGAAAACAATATAGTAGTAGGCCCAAATGCCTGCTATATGTATAATTATATTAAATGAAAATTGTTGAAATATACTAATTAAGAGCCTCCCTCTGAAAGTTTGAGTCTACAAAGCCTTAATGCTTATTCTGTTCATGTAGCAATGTGGAGTCCAGGAACAGTTTCTTAGTGACTGCAGAGTGTTCCTAGGACAAACAACTTTAAATTGTGTTAAATTTAAATTCTTTAAATTGTGTTAAATTTAAATTCTTTAAATTGTGTTCTCCACTCTAACGATAAATACTATTAAATAATCTTAATTTAATTTTCAATTTTTAGTGGTTTTCTGGGATCATTCTCCTGACTCAAGCAAACAGAAACTGTGTAGGAGATTGTGTAGAAGTTGTTTTTGAGGTCCACTTGCCTGAAGATTCTCTTAACCATTCTCTTGATTCTTGTTGTCCAAGATCTCCTCTAATGGATTCCAACATTTACCAACCTCTGACACTTGCCAAGTATTGTATCATCTCTCAGAGCTGATGGTTTTTCCTGTTGATTGTGTTATAATATTATTTTAATATGACAGTGTGTATGCAGGGGAAGTGGCCTTTAAGATGAAATACTTGAATTATTCAAACCATTATTGATCAAATCCTAGGCAACTTTCAGGAATCAGGCTGCATATAATGCTTTCACACTCTCATTATGACAGATAAAATGACATAATTTTAACATCACCAAATATATTTTAAAACACGATTTTTTTAATGGTCACATTCTATCTCATCTTAAGAAATTGCCATAAATTATTTAACTATTTCTCTTCTGTTAGATGGTTAGATGATTTGGACTGTTCTTTATAATCAACAATGTTATGACAAATATAGCTTGAAAAAAGTCCTTATTCATATTCTTATTCTTTTCCTTAAGACAAATTGTTAAAAATGGAATTATTGTGTTAATTAAGAAAACTTTGAAGAACGTAATGTTACATTTATCTTCTGCAAAGAAAATTAAATAAGATCAGATATAGACCACATTATGATCCAACATAAAAATCAAACTTCACCTACATGCTAGTGGGGCCAATAGTTGTCCCAATGAGTTTGCCCTCCCTCCCAAAATAGAGCTAAGGTGTCCTAAAATGGTATCTGGCAATATTCTGTAGTTCAGACTCCCTTTTTATTTTTGTGGTACTGGGGGGTTGAACCCAGAGGCATTCTACCTCTGAGCTACACTCCTAGCCCTATTTTTAAATTTTATTTTGAAACAGGGTCTCTCTAGGTTGATGAGAGTCTTACTACTTGCTGAGGCTGTCCTTGAACCTGTGATCCTCCTGTCTCAGCCTCTCAAGTACTGGGATTACAGGCGTGTGCCACCATGCCCAGCTTCAGACTCCTTTTTGTAAACAAATGGAATATGTCCTCCTAGGATCAGAAGTTAAAATGCCCTAAAGTAAGCCAGAACTCATAAATTATACAACCTTGAAGTTCAGTTGGTTTGAAGTCTATGCTTATATGAATGAAACAAGTATAAAAGAGTAAGTAAAATGGAAACTATTCATGGAGTTCAACCTTCCTTGTTTTTTATTTTTCTGTGTATAGTTTAAAAAGCAGCTGAAGAAAAACACCCAATAGTTTTGACTCCAGCTGTCAAAAAAATAGGAAGCATGAAAATTACACTCAAGTAGGTACATTTAAGATTTTTCTGAGAAACTGTCTGGCATATCTAATATCCTATTAATATTGAGAATGATAAGTGATTATAATTAATTACTCAAGTTTCTCACAATCCTACATAGCAATTAGCTGAAACTGATGTTTGAAAGGGATGTAAGGACTACATTTAGAAAAGTGAAATAGAAATGATGTAAATCCAAATACAAAAACTGAAATCATTTCTCAAACTTTCTTTATGAGTGTTGGCAGTTGACTTGGTGGTTATACTGAGAGAAAGACAGCTATGTTCATACTACTTTAAGTTTGAAGTAAACGTTCAGAAGAGGTGAAAGATTCTGAACTATTTTGATGATGTATTAAAGAATTTTGACTTCATTTTAATCCAGAATATTCCTTTCTTGATCTACATCAAAATGCCTTGGACTTTCTGACTATATTTTCAAAAACAATAGTATTTTTCAAAGTTGAAGTGAAAATTATTAAAATTGTGATTTATTTTTATTTTTTATTTATATACTGCTTATCTTTTCTTTTTTTTTTTTTTTTTTTTTGCGGTACCGGGGATTGAACGCAGGGGCGTTCTACCTCCGCGCTACGCCCCCGGCCCTATTTTTTATACTTTATTTTGAAACCGGGTCTCACAAAGTTGCGGAGGGCCTCACTAAGGAGAGAGAAAGAGAGAGAGAGACAGGGAGAGAGAGAGCGAGAGAGCTGAGGCTGGCTGCGAAC
>PVJS01006942.1:0-21158 GCA_004027185.1 Glis glis
TTTAAGTTGTGTCAATGTATGTATTTGTGTAAAAATCAGAATTCCTTTGGGACTGTGTGTGTGTGTGTGTGTGTGTGTGTGTGTGTGTGTATGTGTGTGTTACTGGGGATTGAACCCCAGGGGCATTCTACCTCTGAGCTACACCCCCAGCCCTATTTTTTGTTTTTATTTTGAAACAAGGTCTTAACTAGGTTGATGAGAGTCATACTACTTGCTGAGGTTGTCCTCGAACCTGTGATCCTCCTGTCTCAGCCTCCCAAGTACTGGGATTATAAGTGTGTGCCATCACTCCCGGCTCATTTGAAGCTTTTATTTAGTGATAGAATTACTTATTTCATGAGGACTTAAGTAAGAAAATATTGCTCATTTTTTATTTAAGTAAGCTTGTGCAAAGTAACATGTATATAACAGTTTTGGCCCGAGGGATTTAAGTTGTCATCTTGAAGAAATGCTCCTGGCCATCTATGGGATGATGAGATGGCCAAATTACATCTTGGATAGCTCAGTAAGTGAGGATCTGCCTAGGCATGGGCTAATGGTTTTAACCACTAGGCTTTAAGTTCTTCATTAATCTTCCTGAGTCATGACTTATTTCCTCAAAAAAAAAAAAAAAAAACACACACACAAAAACACACTGTCATCCCCCAATAGATTTTTCAAGCTACTAGGTACAATTATTGTTCTGAAAGACAGGAGCTTTTTAAAAGGAGAATCATTTGTAATAAATATTTCTGAGCAAAAGTGGTAACAGGTCACCTTGTATCAAATTACCCAACATCTGCAAATGAGTGTGTTACTATATTCAACCCTTGTGCATTAAAAAATAGGTAGCTTAACATAGCAGCGGTATTTGCCTAAACAACTCATTTCTATAATCCCCGTGTTCATGTAAAGCCGTTCACATTATATCCTTGCTTAGCATAACTGGATGTAGAGGGGAATTGCCATTTCTTGTGGTGCAGCTATTATGGATCATAAGAGCAAAAATGTAATCCACTTCCTGTGCCTGGCAGGAGATCTCTAATGGTCCCTAAAGTGTAAACAAACCACCAGGTTGAAAAGGGAAAAGCTATTGTATTCTCGAGTACTAAAAATTGGTTTATTTTTCTTCTAACATGAAAGGCTTCATCTTTCTCAAAGTGCACAAGGTACCTGGGTATGAAAGTGGTTTCCTTCTGTCCCATGGAAGGGGGCAGGGACATTTTAAATTATTTTTCTACATAAAAAATGGTACCAATAGTTTGCCTTTTAATGGAAAGTTCTATATGTATTTAGAAAACAGTTGAATTTGAACACTGATGGCTGTTCGCTTGATTGAAATCTGTTTTGATAATATCTGATCCTGTGTTTGAGGCTGATTGATCTAGATGTCTCCCCCTCCAGCCCCCTGCGCTTTTACAAAAGCTCCTTTTACGGTGTGCGATAATGTGTTTCTTTTTCCAATCTACATGGTTCCTCGTGACTGAGCCTGTCGCAAGAAGGGTTACGCAGTCTGAGCACTCGACTAATGACATTGCCTTTTTTGAAAAAAATAAAACACAAACTCCACTAAAATGATTTCCTTGTTGGAAAAACAATGCATAACCAAAATCCAGTCAATAGTATCTTCCTAACCATGTACAACATTTCCATGTCTACACAATTTTCATGAGCAAGAGGGATTCGGGTTGACATTTCAGATTTTATTGTGAAGGATAAAAAAAATGTAAAGCAAACAAGCATAGGAATTTTGACAGAATTGAGTATGTTACATCGATTTCTGAAGAGTTTTTAAATGACAGGCCATTTGTGTTTCTTGATGGTTTGATGGATTCCAGTTGTCGTGGTGTAGATATGGAATATCTCCCTAAAGCTCATGGGTTGGAGGCAAGGTCCCCCGTGCAGCAAGGTTCAGAGGTGGGGCTTTTAGGTCAATCATGAGAGTCTGACCTCATCATTAGATTAATCCATTGAGTGGACCAATTCATTGATAGCACGATAGACTAACCGGAGGTGGGACCTAGTTGGAAGCAGTAGGTCAGTAGAGGCATGCCCTGGAAGGTTTATCTTCTCCCCAGCCCTTCTCCCTTCCTCTGCTTCCCTTCTGCTATGAGTTGAACAGTTTTCCCCCACCACACCCTGTTGCCATGATGTTTCTGCCTTCGAGCCAACCAACCATGGATTGAACCTCTGAAACCAAGAGCACAAATAAACCTTTCCTCCTCTAAGTTGTTCTTGTCAGGTACTTTGGCCACAGTGACAAATAACTGACCAACACACCAGTGATTTGTGAATTGTCACTTCAGGATAGCACAGGTTGTGCCGAATTGGTTTTCTTGATGTGTAATTACTAATCCTAGGGTCTAAATAACTGCTTCTGCACTTCAACCTCTCCTGCTTCCTCCCCCTCCCCGTGGAATGTTCTGCAGTTTGACCTCCCCTCCCTGTCTGATATAAATGAGCCACAGCTGGCCTCTGAACATCAGCCCCTACACTGTTTATTTTTTGACTGGGGGTTAAGACCCTTAAGCTCAAAAGCTCACCGGTGCCAAATTCAAATTTTTACACATCAATTAGTTTAAAAATAGCCACAACAAGCAAAAATTTAAACCATTTATAGACTCCTTGCTCAATGGGCTGCCACCCATTGATAAGACAGGACCTTGCAGTTACAAGGTCCCAACTGCTATTCTTTCCAAGAGGGACCCGTCAGAGCTCTCTACCCCAGGCCCTCTCACTGTGCTGCTGAGTGGCATCCCCTAGACACTAGCGTCTTCCCTTCTTCTGGGATTCCTCTGTTCTTCTCCCCTTATGAATAGAAGCTCCTGCTCTGCTGGAGGGACCGTCCCCTCTGTGCACCCCCATCCAAATGCCACCTGACTAAGTTTTTGTGTTGTTGCTAGTGTAGTTGCAGCTTTTCCCTTGATCAGCATCAAATTCCTCAAATCCCTGACATCCTCCTCCCTCCAACTCTTCCTCCTATTCCTTCTCCCGATGCTCCTCTAACCCCTTCTCTCCTCCCTGTTCCTTCTTTCCTCCTCCCCCCTCTTTTTTTGTGGTTCTGGGGATTGAAAATAGGGGCATTCCACCTCTGAGCTACACCCTAGCCCTTTTCATCGATTCATAGATTTCCAAAGTCTGCAATACTTCCCCTGGTGGGGGGCGGGTGTCACGCTGGAATGATCCAGGGGGCAGTAGTAGCCTGAGGTACAACTGGGGGTAATTGAATATAAATAAAGCGGTGGTGGAAGCACCCAGGGAGATGCCAAGTGATTATTTTTTCTGAAAAGAGGGGTGGTAAAATAATAAGTTTGGGAATCAGAATCTAACTATTAGATTATGATACAGGGGACATTCCCAATAGTTAGAAAGGTGAACTGAGAGCGGGGCATGGTGGCACACGCTTGTAATCCCAGTACTTTGGGAGGCGGAGACCCGGAGGATCCGGGTTCGCGGCCAGCCTCAGCTCTCTTTCTCTCTCTTTCTCTCCCTGTCTCTCTCTCTCTCTACTTAGTGAGGCCCTCCGCAACTTCGTGAGACCTGGTTTCAAAATAAAGTATAAAAAATAGGGCCAGGGTGTAGCTCGGAGGTAGAATGCCCCTGGGTTCAATCGCCGGTACCGCAAAAAAAAAAAAAAAAAAGAAAGAAAAAAGAAAGGTGAACTGAGAGAAATGCTCACCTTTTCAAAGCCCAGTAGATTGTAGGGAAGACAAGAACAGGGGCCTGAAGAACAATACAAGGGTTGGGGGCAAGAGGCCTTCTTTTTGCCAGTCTCAGGTTTAAGTCCCGAGGTAGGGAATCTGCTAGAACCATGAGGTTCTCTCGGGAGATGTCTGGGAGAGTTGGGCATTGTGCGTCGTGTGGGGTGTGGTGGGGGCTGAAGTTCCCTAATGACTCATATTACAGTGATCCTAATGAATCCCCCCAAATCCCATAAATGCTCAGGGTAAAGAGAGTACTCAATAGATGAATTTTCAGAACACAGCATTCTATCCAGTCCTCCAGGACAATATGTCTAAAAGCTTACATGCATATGGACCATCTGGGGGTGATGACTGCAACTCAGTAGGTCTACGTGCAGCCCAAGAGTCTGCATTT
Organism: Glis glis; assembly: GCA_004027185.1. Taxonomy (NCBI): domain Eukaryota; kingdom Metazoa; phylum Chordata; class Mammalia; order Rodentia; family Gliridae; genus Glis; species Glis glis. Next base: position 4,078 of record PVJS01006942.1, read on the forward strand.
CTGACCAGCATTCAAGCAATGTGATGCTTGCTGCTGGTCTGTAAATCATGGTTTGAATAAAAAGCCTTCTGAGGCTCTTTCTGTCTGATAGTCTATTAAAACCATTAAGGCATCTTCTATCAATTAATGTAGCTTTACCTGCCTGATGTAGTAGTCATCTATAGACCAATGGTAGCACCACTTTGAAAGCTTTTGTGGGCATCAGACGATCAGCCTTAGATTGTTTCTGTGCGTTATCAGCCAGGAATTCTTCAGTTGTGGGTGAGTGTGCACTGGAGTGTGTACGTGTGCACTGGAATGTGTACATGTACCCCAGAAGTTGAGGGTGCAGTTTGGATGTTGTAAAAATATCTACTACATAGTTGTCCATACTACGTAGGAGCCTGTTGAGTCCTCATTGAGAGGCAGGGTCGGTTTCCTCTCCAGGAACCTGTGCCTCAGTGACAGTCTCCACTCGCAGAGCACAGTGGGAGGGTGATTTGGGAGGTGACGTTGCAACAGGTTCAGCTTCCACCTGCTGTCTCTCCGAACAATTGCTCTCAGCCTTCACTCACCAAGAGGGAAGTGTGGCTACCTTGAGGCCAATGCAGGTATGCAGGTAGGTGTAGGGGGAGGGAAGAGAGAGAGAGAGAGAGAGAGAGAGAGAGAGAGATCCAGTGAACCCCATCTGTTCCTGCACCTGCTCTTTGGTGTTTGGATCTTCCCAGCCCAGTCCCAAACGGGAGTGAAACGTTTCCAAGACTATCTCAGATCTCAGCCTCCAGACCTGGCCACCGACTGACTGCCACTGTATTAAAGACCTCAAAGGAGAACTGCCTAGCTGAGCCTGGTTAGCTCCCAGATTCACAAGGAAAATAAATGACTGTTATTATTTTAAGCCACCATTCTGAGGTGGTTTTTGTGCAGCAACTGATGTCCAGAAGAGTCCAAATAATAAAAATGAATCCAATTGAAGGCTTGCTCTTTTATTTTCATTTAGGGTTAAAGAAAGACTTGATATATCTTAGTATGAGTTGAGCTGAAAAACAGAGGTTACTCTTAGAGTTTTCTAATGGATGGAGTCTTTATTGTCTGTAGTTAGTTTCCAGGCTGGTTCGCTCTCTCTCCAGATCCTTCCAAGGATGAGGCTATGTTCCATAATGCCAGATGACACAATTTGATAAACAAGCAGGCACCCATTAAAATGAGTGACTGTCAAAATTTTTTCCATGCTTATTTGTTATTAACGACTGAGGATGTGAAGGTGCAATTGAAATAGTTTATTATTGTTATAGGTTTGTAGCAATATATTACAGTTTACGCCTTGGCTTGGAAGTTGATTACAAGTTTTATGAGACTGAATGCCTGTTATTGGCAATCTTGATGTTTTTCTTTTCCCGGTAACATGTCACAGACAATTGATTTATATGTAGTCAATGATTTCTTTATATGATATCATTTCAATAAAAAAATTAAAGAAGAAAGCGTTGAGTCTGGAGTAGAAAGAGGATAATGAAGGCTGAGCCAGGCACATGGAGGGACTTTAAACTCTATTAATAATCCACATGTACACGATAGAATCCATTCTGAGAACATTTTATATTCTTAGTGAGACACAAAACAAGTCATCAGAGACTTTTTTTTTATAAACACAGGTGGTGCTTATTAACTGAGAAATAAAAATTTTACACTCCTGATGATTAGCCTAGGCAAGTTTTCATGTGCTCCTGCACTTTTGGGAAATGGTTTTATTTTCTTTCCTGTTCCCCCCCTCAATTCTGATTACTTTCATTCTATATGAACAGCTTGAGTTAGTGGTGCAGTGATACCTAAAATATCTCTGACAGATTTTGGGGGAAAGTTATTAGCAATCTATTTTACAACGATCATCGTAATAAAATATGACACTCTACAAATTTTAACAGATGCGTCCATGCAGCCCAAATGCAAACAAACAAAGACTTCACATGTGAAAAGAGGAGGATTTCTACTTACAAATAATTGGCTAAAAAGGGAAAGTTCAATTTGCCTGTTTTATCTGTTTGCTGTACATTGCTTTTATGATTATTTTTCAAGTTACCTGGGTTGACTGGTTATTTTAAAATTGTTTTGGTACATATGGAGAATAGTACAAAAACAACCAACCAAACAACAACAAGAAATAAAAAGAAAAAAATTTAAAGGGTTTTGTGCATTGATGGGGACAAAGTACACAAATGAAAAAGTTTTAATAGTTCATGTAAATGAGTCTGAGTATGGAGGTTGGTTTCATTACAGTATATGCACTTTTTGAGGAAGAAAGAGACTATCGAGAGAATTTTCAAAAGAGGAGGCAATGGATATTAGAATCTTCAAAAGGAAAATTTTGTAATGTAAGGACCTGTGAATTTAAACCTCTAGAGAGGGCCAGAGGTGAGAAGTATGTATGGACATTTGGAGCAAGAGTGGTTTGAAGAGACTGTGTGGCATCAGCAAGTCGTGGTTCAGAGAAATTGGAACTTAATGCATGTTGTAGAGATGGGTTATGGGATGATTTTCAGGTGCAGGAACCCCTTCTATGAACCATATTTACTTCTCACAACCTTTCATATCAATTCAATTTCCTACTCAGTGTGTTGCATACAGAGATATTTCATGTGAGCACAAATTGGTGCATATGATGGTGAGCAAGTAGAAAATATTTATTCAGTTAAGCACATACATGTGCATCTATTTACTATCACCCATATATTTCACATCTATATTCATCTCTCTCTCTCTATCTTATCTATCTATCTATCTATCTATCTACCTATTTCTATCCATCCATTTATCTATCTACCTATCATCATAATTCATTATAAACTACCTAGGATGATGACATGAAAGATGGTACTCTAAAATCATTCATTACTTAGAAATGTGATAGTAGAGTGGAATGTGATGGAAAAGGTATATATGTACATATACATATGTATATATACATCTATCTATCTAATCTACTATATATAGAGAAAGACAGAGAGAGAGAGAGAGAGAGAGAGAGAGAGAGAGAGAGAGGATGGCAGGGACAGGTGGTTTTCTCCAAATGTCCTCTGCAGATGTCTGCTAGCTTCAGGTGGCTTACAAGATGTCCATAGGCAAAAGGGCAGTTTTAAGGAAAAAGCAATGAAATTATTTTATCCATATGCATTATTCGAATTTGAAAGCTTTTGAAAATCACAGAAATCTCATTATATTTTTATACTTTTATTGATGCATTGTAATTATACAAAATACCAATGTCATTCTTCACAGAACCAGAAAAAAAAAACGGTCCTAAAATTCATATGGAGGAACAAAAGACCTGGAAGAGCAAAAGCAATTTGAAGCAATAAGAATCATGCTAAAAGGTGGATGTGGTGGCACACGCTTGTAATCCCAGTATTTGAGAGGCTGAGACAGGAGAATTGCAGGTTGGAGGCCAGCCTCAAAAACTTAGTAAGACCTTCAACAACTTAGCGAGTCCCTGTCTCAAAATACAAAATAAAAAAAGGGTGTGTAGAACAGCAAAAAAAAAAAAAAAAAAAAAAAAAAAAAAAAAAAAAAAAAAAAAAAAAAAAAAAAAAAAAAAAAACAAAAAAAAAAACCAAAAAAGAGAGAGAGAGAGAATTGTGCTAGAGGCATTGCAATACCTGATTCCATTGCATTTTAAATAATTGCTATAGTATTATAGTATTAAAGAGAGCATATGTTCTATTAGGGCTATGTTGTTCGGTTGTCTGGGCTAATAGTCATGTAAAAGGACGTAGTTTTCCTTGGGTTATATATTTTAATATGACTTGGTTTTTTTGTGTTAAGTTTATAAAATCCCCACTTTCATTGTGACTATTGAGTTGTGTGGTATCAAGTTACAAAAATCACAATGAAAGTGGTCAAAATTGACTAAGTTGGTAATTGAATAGCTCCTATTGGACCAGTCCTTCCACAAATAATGATCATAACATTGGGACAAAATTAAAAATAAAAATCAACTATTTGAAGTCATTGAATAGCAAATAACAACAAGCAGATACTAGAGGAGCATCAAAACCTAGACCAAGGGAACGGACCTTCGCTTTGCATTTTAAAGACTTAGCTTGGGGGCAAATCCCAGTGAGTACCCATGTGGGGTTGCTAAAGCTTGGCTAGAACCCTATCATCTTACTGGCTTCAGGAACTAGAGAACAGAAGTCCAGGTCCACAGGAGCTAAAAATTTAGATAGGAAGTCCAAGAAAGGACAGAGCCAAAGAAGAGAGAAAACTTCAAATCTATTCATCAACTTTGTCCAAGTCAATGAAGGGTGGTCTGAAAATGACCCAGATATTGATATTAGCAAATGAGGTTTCCAAAGTAGATATTATAATTATTGTTTAAGGGTATAGAGATAATATGCTTAAAATGAATAAAGATACAAGAAATCAGCAGAGGATTATGAACTATTGAATCAAAGATAAATTATATAAGTAAAAATAAAATTTCTAAAATGTTAAAAAGTATTGTATGCACTTGACAGTATACTGGATATCATAGATGAGTTAGTGACCTTTAAATTATATAATCCATAAGACAAAGAGTTAAACAGACACTGTCTGAAAACCACACGAAACTATGGAAAACACCAATACCTATAAAATAGGTGTAATTTGAGAATCAAAGAAAATATAGCAATGGGAAGAAAATTTGACATAGACCCAATATAAGAAACTACAGTCAGCCAGAGAAAGACATTTTACATACAAGGAAATAATATTTGAGAAAATCACTGATTTCTCATCAATAACTTTGGAAACTAGGAGGGAATGAAATAACTTCTTCAAAGTTCTGAAAAAAATGTCAACCCTAAATTGTATATTCATTGAAAATATCCCTTAAAAACAAAGGGAAAGGGAAATCATTTTCAAATTTAAAAATCAAGCAAATTTGTTAATAGCAGACATGCACTAGTAACACTAAAGTTCTTCTGATTGAGAGCAAATAATACTAGATAGAAACTTAGGTTTTCAGGAAGAAATGAAAAACATCATAGATGATATATATGCAGGTAAATATAAAATGAGTTTTTTCCTTTAAAATAAATAGTTCTTTTGTTGTGAGACTGGTGTATTGTATATAGATGTAATACATATGTCAACTATACCATAGAAGATGGGGAGATGATTGTAAAATACTAAAATATTAATGGTGTGTATTTTAATACCCATAGGATCACTTAAAATGTGCAAAGCGGTAAAGATGAAAGGTTGGTAGATAAATTAACATCAAATTTAAAAATATTTTAAAAATCTAAAATAAGGCAGAAAAACAGGAACTGGGAATCAAAAGTCAAAGAGGACAAATAACAAACAATAAAATGGTATGCTAATCTAATTCCAACCATATCAAGAGTACATTAAATATTAGTAGACTAAGTATTCCAATTAAAAGGAAGAGGTGATCAGACTGGATAATAAGCAATATCTGACTTTGCATTGTTGACAAAAACGTGGTTTAAAGAATCGATGGAGTAAAAAGAACTGGACCGAAAAAGAAATACCATGCAAATTGTAATGATAAGAAGAGTGGAGTGGAATTAATATTAAGTAAAACAGATTTCAAGACAGACTATCAAGTGGTGCATACCTGTAATCCTAGTACTTGGGAGGCTGAGAAAGGAGGATTGCAGGTTTGAAGCCAGCCTCAACAACTTAGAGCCTGTTTCAAACTAAAAAATAAAATAGGGCTGGGGTGTAGCTCAGAGCAGAATGCTCCAGGGTTCAATGCCCAGGACTACACAAAAACAAACATAAAATGAACAAACAAATAAAAACAGACTTCAATACAAGCACATTACCAAAGATTTTATAATAATAAAGAGTTCATCAGGAAGTGGTAATAATCATAGATGTGTTTAAGACTAATAGCACAGTTTCAAAACATATTAGTCAAAAATTGATAAAATTAAGCTAGGAGTGGTGTGCATGCCTGTCATCCCAGTGCTTGGGAGGCTGAGACAGGAGGATCACAGTTTTGAAGCTAACCTCAACAATTTAGGAGATTCTCATCAACCTAGCAAGACCCTGTTTCAAAATAAAAAGGGCTGGGGGTATAGCTTGGAGGTAGAATCTCACTACTTGCTGAGGCTGTCCTTGAACCTGCAATCCTCCTGTCTCAGCCTCCCAAGTACTGGGATTAAAGGAGTGCACCACCACACCTGACTCCAGACTATATATTATTTTCAAGTGTACATGATATAATCAACAATATATCATAAAGGTTAGCATATAGTATACAGCATAAACTTCAACAAATTTAAAAGGATTGAAAATCGTATACTTCTCTAGTATATTCTCTGATTACAATGAAATTACACTAAATAAAAATAGTAAATATTTATAAAAACACTAAGTATTTAAAAACTAATCAATGCACATCTAAGTAATCCAAAGGTCAAAGAAGAAATCACAGGAACATTAGAAATATTTTTAATTGCAGAATAATGAAATTACAGCATATTAAAATTTGCTAGGTACAGCTAACGTAGGCATAGAGGGAAATTTATAACTTCAAATGCTTATGTTAAATTTATATAAAAATAAAATAAAACCAATTTTTAAAAGAATAACAAATTAACTCATACTTTCTGACTTAAAGACTTACCACAGAGCTCTAATTAGACAGCATAGTATTCAAAAAAGGATAGACAAACCAATGGAAAAGAAGAGTCTAGAATAGACCCATGCATCTAGATGAAGTTTATGTAGGAGTTCTCTGTCACATTCTTTCACTTTTTCTGTGAGTATGAAATTATGTCAAAATAAAAAAAATTGAAAAGGGAACATACAAATGTTAAATGATTTGAACACTAACTTTCCAGAGTAGATACTAGTTGAATAGTAATTAAATGGGCAGAAGAAACTTATAAAACAGCTATACCAAAAAATGCTTATTGTTCTGAAATGTAAAATTTCCTAAAGATTAATCTATAATACTTTCTTCTACTTACAAAAAACTTGCATATCACAGCTGAATGCATATTTTAATGTGTAATGAGTGTTTCTATTAAAATCTAAAAGCATACATGTTTAAAAAGCTACTTGGGGACATTCTTATAAAACAAAAGAAAATCTATGCTCATACATTGCGGCAGATGCTTGGCTACCCCTCCCTGGCCGCTCAGTCCTTCCTTGTCCACGTTCGCTTGTCACCGAGATGAACAGCATCCACGAATAGTGAGAGTTTCATGCCTCGAACTACTATGGTTTAATTTTTTTTCTGCTTTAAGGATTTCTTTTTTTTTTTTTTTTTGCGGTACTGGGGATTGAACTCAGGGGCGTTCTACCTCCGCGCTACACCCCTGGCCCTATTTTTTATACTTTATTTTGAAACCAGGCCTCACGAAGTTGCAGAGGGCCACACTAAGGAGAGAGAGAGAGAGAGAGAGAGAGAGAGTGAGAGAGAGAGAGAGAGAGCGCTGAGGCTGGCTGCGAACCCGGATCCTCCGGTCTCCGCCTCCCAAAGTACTGGGATTACAAGCGTGCGCCACCATGCCCGGCCTGCTTTAAGGATTTCTCCAGTATGCTTAGCTCACAGGCATGGCTGCCACCCTCAGGAGTGTATATGGGCACATATCCCCGTGTCCCCTTTCCTCAATGGGACATTTCCAGGACATGTTATAAACATTTTCTCAGGAATGGAGCTCCACTTGCGCACAGTTTTAAACCCCTCACCGACTCATCCTTTCTTGACTTTTCTCCTGCTCAAGGTCACAATCCTCCTCCTCACTTACGGTTCCCAGGATCACATCTCAAGAGAACTTCCTATACCCAGGTCCTTGTTCAGGATTTAATCTCAGGGAAACCCAAACTAGAATACACATTATCTTAAAATAAAACATAGAAGACCACCATGTCTCAACACTTATAGGATGTGACAAGGACACTGTGAAGCAAATTTGTTGCATTAGGAATGTTCATTACTAAGGAACAAAGAAAAACATAAAAGAGCGGAACTGTTCATTTAACAAGTTGGAAACTATCAAAAATACCAAATAAGAAATAGAGATAAGAAAATTATGCAAACACACAATAAATTTGTTAGAAAGCAAATAAAAATAAAATTAACAAATTTGAAAGCACACTCTTTAAAGAATTTGAAAATCATGAAATGTCTGAAATTTCTGATAGACAGCAACAACAACAAAATGAAAATAAGAGAAGATAAAAAAGAAAAATAAGAAAGCAATTCTTACATCAGCAAGAAAATCAAATAATTTCAGAAGAATGTTGTACATAAGGCTATGCAAATAACTTGAATGCTTTGGCAAAATGAATAAAGAAAATGTGAAGGATCATGATTAACTCAAGAAATGGATAACTGAACATAATGATGGAAGAAGTTAAAGATGATTTTTAAAAATTATTTAAACAATGTATAAATATATAAGTAGAATAAATAAAGTACTTGAGTGCTAGATTATTTTGACAAAACATTTCTTTCAAATTTTCAAACCACAATTCATTCCTATGCCTCATAGTCTATTTCTAAGCATAGATGGGAAGTTTTCCAGTTCCTTTCATAAAAAATAATAACTCTGATACAAAAACTTGAAAATGGTAAGTCCAAAGGATAAAAAATACCAAACAATTTTTTTCTGAGTATGCTTAGGATAATGAATAATATCTACCATTGAAAGGCAGTTAAGAGGCCTTGTGGGTGGGGTGGTGTGTGCTTGTAATCCCAGTACTTGGGAGGCTGAGAAAGGAGGAGTGAGGTTCGAGGCCAGCCTCAGCAACTTAGCAAGACCTTCGGCAACTTGGCAACTTAGCAAGACCATTCCGAAATTAAAAATAAAAAAGGGCTATGGATGTAACTCAGAGGTAGAACACTCCTGGGTTCAATCCCTAATACCAAAAAAAAAAAAAATGTAAGAGGTCCTGTGGTCCTGTCTTAATTATAATGGGATCCACAAAACATACATGTTTGCTACTGCTACGACCCATTTATGCTGCCACCAAATTCCCAGCTACTAAATATAAGACTGAAAAAAGGCTAGAAGAGGTAGTATGTTTGTTACTAAAAAACGACAACAAAAAAACCACTATTGTTTATAAATGACATGTAGTCTACCTAAAAATTGCAAGAGATCAATTGAAGCACTGTCAAAACTAATAAGATTAGTTGGTTGATTAATTAATTAGTGGCTCTTAGAACAAGGAGACACTAAATATAATATAGAAGCTTATTTTTAATCTTTCACAACAGTGGTCAAGAATTCTAGAACTGCTCTGTTCCACGTAGCGATTCAGAGACAAGTTTCCTCCTGTCTTCCTGTCCAACAGTCCCCCAGAACAGGGTTGGAAAATATTTTACATGATGATCCAGAAAGTAAATGTTTTAGGCTTTGCAGTGTATGTAGCCTCTGCCAGGCCTTCCTTCCTTCCTTCCTTCCTTCCTTCCTTCCTTCCTTCCTTCCTTCCTTTCCCTTCTTCCTTCCCCCTCTTTTTCAGTCTTTCTATCTTTTCATAATTTAATCAACCTGAGTGTCAATTTTATCATAAAACTAAGCCAATAATACACATTTTATAAAGGTTTTTCTTAAGAATTAGAATTTAGTTGGGCGTGGTGGCGCACACTTGTAATCCCAGTACTTGGGAGGCTGAGACTGGAGGATCCGGGTTCGCGGCCAGCCTCAGCTACTTAGTGAGGCCCTCCGCAACTTCGTGAGACCCGGTTTCAAAATAAAGTATTAAAAAAATAGGGCCGGGGGTGTAGCTTGGAGGTAGAACACCCCTGGGTTCAATCCCCGGTACCGCAAAAAAAAAAAAAAAGAATTAGAATTTACAGGCTTGAACAGTGATGCACGCCTATAATCCAAGTACTTGAGAGTCTGAGACAGGAGGATCGTCAGCCTCAGCAACTTAGTGAGACCCTGTTTCAAAACAAAAAATAAAAAAGGACTGGGAATGTAGTTCGGAGGTAGAATGCCCCTGGGTTCAATTAAAAAAAATTGGAAATAATAATGCTTAATGGCATAGATGTGATAGTCATGAAGCTGATATAACAGTACTTGGCATGTGATAAACCTTCAAAAAACAGCTTATCAACATTGTGGTTCACCACGTGACCTAAGGGTCTAGCTAAGTGCCTAGCTCTTCATCAGGCACTTAGTGTTTGTTGATTGAATATTTTAATATATTTCTGAATTTCAAAGTCTATGCTATCCCTAAATTTTCCTAGAGTCATGATTTTAAGGCAATAAATGATACTCCACTGTGAAGTCTTACAGTCTTAAATCAATGTTTGTGTACAGCATGATCTTTCCTGTTTAAATTTGGTTTAGAATGACTGAATTTTTAAGGAAATAGTTTCGGTCTGCAATAAAGGAGGTGAAACTTTAGTTACTTTGAATCAACAAACATTGCTTGAACGTTTAGGAATAGTCACTGATAATTTTCCAGAATTCTAGTTGATGTGTTTTATCAGAGATATGCACTGTAATCCAGTTTTATGCAATCCAGTGAAAGTTTTAGCAAAACAATCTCAAAAGAAACATATTTATTTGCAGTATTTCCAACATGACTCTTTTCAACTGTGAGTCAAATGTTTTGAATTGAGATGATGCAGATAGCAATGCTGTTTTATAGAGTTTTATGGGTTCACTAACATTCATTTATTTCAACCCTCTTTATAAATCTTGACTAGAAATCTCTTTATGATCACACTGGTTACCAAGTAAAAATGTCCCAGAAAAACATTATTTTATTGGGGTGGACTAAATGATTTGCAGGCAAAAATAAAGCCACTGAAGACAACAGACATGTTTAAGAATTGTTGCTTCATTACGAAGTTTAGTCTGCTAGAGCAGATGGTGTTGTCCTCAGAAAATTGAAGTTGTGATTTCCAGAACTTTGCTGTGCTATTTTAGATTTCTTTCTATAGCTACACTCTAGTTTACTAATGATTTGCAAATGGGCTATTCATGAAAGAGAAGAGAGAAAACTCTACTCTGTCAACTCTTGAAGAGAGGAATCCTTAAAAATGAGAGAAATCATAGTGTGTGTGCATGGGGGGAGAGAGAGAAAGAGAGAGAGGGAGGAAGGGAGGGAGGGAGAGAGAGAGAAAGAGAGAGAGAGAGAGAAAAGAAGAAGAAGAAGGAGGGGAGGAGGAGGAGGAGGAGGAAGAGGAGAGGAAGAGGAGGAAGAGGAGGAAGAGGAGGAAGAGAAGGAAGAGGAGGAAGAGGAGAGGAAGAGGAGGAAGAGGAGGAAGAGGAGGAGAAACCCTTTTTTTTCTAAATTAGCTTCCAATATCATCTCCAAATAGCTGTTGAGACGTACATTTATTGAACCTAACGGGCGAGGATGAAATGGTGAGACTGATAACGACTCTGCTGTGTGGCTTCACCCCGGTTTTGTGCTTGGTTAATTCCTTTCCAAAGTGTGGAAAGGAGAGCGGAAGAGCAAAGATGGTGAGTGCCGATAGCGCAGCCCCTCCACTTTGAAGCTAACTGGGAGCGGTTTGTCATGAGTGTCCCTACCTCCACCAAGGGCATCTCTTCCATCTAAGGAGCGTGCGGGAAGCAGACATTGCCTGAGCACAGGGTTCCGTTTGCAGTGAGCCACAAATCACATTTCATTTATCAGGCTCTACAGATGACAGGATATCATGGAATCCCTGGAGAGCCATATTCATTAAAAAGAAATCTTAAGTAATTACAACAATTAATTGACTTGAAACAGTTTCTGGTGGATAAGGTTTACATAATTCATTTGCCCGACAAAACAAGGCTGATCGAATGTGGGAACACAGTCTTTAGGAGCGTCCCTCTGTCTGATAATGTTCCTTCATGGAAACCTGTTTATCAACTGGAGTCTTTTTTTTTCTTAAAAGGAAAAAATAATTTAGAAGTGAGAATTGGGAGCCTGAAAAGGTCTGACCAACTCTAGTTTGAGTCCCCACATAGTTGCGCAGCACCTCTTTGCTTACCATTGTTACTAAAGCTGATGAATGGAAATGAAAATGGCTTGCCTTAATGGAGCAGCTCTGAGTTAGCAGCTTTGAGGAGGTCCAGGCACATCCACAGCAAGGGTCTTCTGAAAAGATAAACAAAGGCTGGGCCTGGTGGCGCATGCTTGTAATCCCAGTACTTTGGGAGGCGGAGACCGGAGGATCCCGGTTCGCGGCCAGCCTCAGCTTTCTCTCTCTCTCTCTCTCCCTGTCTCTCTCTCTCTCTCTTTCCCTGTCTCTTTCTCTCTCTCTCTCTACCTAGTGAGGCCCTCTGCAACTTCGTGAGACCCGGTTTCAAAATAAAGTATTAAAAAAATAGGGCTGGGGGTGTAGTGCGGAGGTAGAACACCCCTGGGTTCAATCCCTGGTACCGCAAAAAAAAAAAAAAAAGATAAATAATTCTTCAGGATAAGATCGAGTTCCACCCCCAGCCCATGAACTCCAGTATCCCCCAAATGACAAGCATGAACAACTACTCCTGCAAAAGTAATATTTTGTCAACATTTTCAGCCATTAGGCACGAACATTTTAACTCTAAGTTTTAAAAATGTAGGGCTTATAATTAAATCAGAGAGGAATATCACTGGAGAGTATAAAGATAATTTATTTTATGTATTGTGAAATATGATTTTTCTGCCACATGGTACAACATAATATAGCCATGTTATTGGGTTTCGGCTACATTTGCACCTGTTTTTGGAGAAATGGTTTAGAGAAGTCCACACAACAGGAAAGCATCCTTTAATACAATTCTGATGTACGTTATTAGGTGGCAGGAGAATGGATGATGGTAACTTTTAGAAAACAAACGAGCAAACAAACAAAAAAGAGAATGTGCTGTGTCATTTTTGAGATTGCTGTGTCCTTTTTTTGTTCATATATTTAATACACTTTTTTATTAGCTTTCAATCATCAGGCTTTTTCTTCCTTTCTTTGCTCCTTCTTTCTTTCTTTCTTGACTGGAAATTCAACCAAGGGGCATTCTACCTCTGAGCTATACCCTCAGCTCCACCCCTACCCCCCTTTTTTTTGAAACTAGGTCCCACTAAGTTACCAAAGCTGGAACCTTTGATGCTCCTTTCTCAGCCTCCCAAATACTGGGATTATAGGCATGCACCACCATGCCTGGCTCCTTTCTTTTAAAAAAAAGTTAAATTAATTTTTAGCTGATACATAAAAACATAGAAATTATACATATTAATGGAGTAACATGTGATGTCTTGATACATGTATAGGTTGTGTAATATTTAATTGAATTCAGCATAATTATCTCCTCAAACACATCAATTATTTATGATGAAAACTTTCAAAACCCTTTCTTCCAGCTTTTCGAGGCATACAGTATATTACCGTGATGTCGCCGGGGAGGGATAGCCAGGCGTCTTGCTTTTAGGGCTCACAGGGGCAGTTTTGTTTAAAGGATTATGAGTGGCACAGGCATCCAGGAGTGACAGATTCTCAGGTTTGGTTCTTCCACATTAAGCTACAGTCTGGCTGCCTCAACACCCCCTGAGAAGCTTGCTGAACATCTGAACTCGGGCCCAGGGCAAACTCACTGAGCCAGAATCGCTGGGGTGGGCTTGGCCTGTGATGTTTTGACAGGTATCCCAAACCTCGATGACCTTTGGTGAGAACCAGAATCTTTGTAATCCTGCAGAATGACTTTCAGTTGATTAGTGTTTTTAGAAGTTATTCCATTTCCCTCCTCAAGATTTCCCCTATCCCCATTTATGCCCCTTGTTGGAATGTTACACATTTCTGGAATCTAGAGTTTCAGAGAAAAGTTGCAATATTTGTATTTTATCCATCTGACGAGCTTGATTGAATACTGTATGTCTCGATCAGCATTCTCACTGCTGTAATCCAAAACAACCGACCGCATGACTTAGAGGAAGGAAGATTTATTTGATCACAGTTTTTTGAGATTCCGGCATTCAGTCTGTCAGGCCAGGTCTGCAGAGCTCAGGGCATGGCAGGAGGAAGCAGAGAGGGAGAGAGAGCAAGGGCTCTGCTCTCACATCACAGAGGCCCAACAACAAGAACAACAAATAAGAGAGCAAACAAACAAGCAAGGGGATTGAAAAGACAGAAACACATTCCCTAAGGCCATACCCCCAAGGACCCACCTTCTCCAGCCACACCCACCCACCTGAGTTACCACCCAGTAAATCCACTACAATGGATTTATCTACTGATGAGATTACAACCCTCATGGCTTAATTATATCAACTCTGAACATTAATACATGAGCTCTTCAGGAGACATTCTATATCTAACCATCACACTGGAAGCTGGAGTTATGAAATAATGTTTCCAAATTTCTTTTTTTTGTAATTTTTTGGTTGCTACATGGATTGTAGTGTTCATTCTACTTTTCAGTTCTATAATTATTATTTGGTTTAACAAAAATGCCTCCCATCTCTTTGCTAGCATTTTCTAATTATTTGTTTTATGAGAATCTATGGTGGATTGTTCAAGTGGTTGGATGGCTGCTGATTTAAAATCCTTTCAAATGATTCTAACATTGGAATCGTCGGATGTTGTCTTGAGTTGCTTGTCTTATATCATCCACACTGTGATTTTTTTTTTTGGTATGACAGGTAATTTTCTATTGTATCCTGGGCATTTTGGCCATTACGTTAAGAGACTTGGGGTCTTATTTAAATCTTTTACGTTAGCAGGCAGTCACCCTATATAATTAGTTCTCAGGCCCTTGCCTAATTTTGTGGGCTGTGGTTGCAAAGGTCATTTAATTATCAGAGCCTTTCCAGTATTATTGTCTGCTTGGTTATATGCTGCCAGTAAGACTCTTACAAGTACCTGCTGGGGCTGCCTGGGGGACTGGCCAGGTGAGCCTCCGCTTCTGTCCATATTCCAGGGAGTGGGATTTCCAGTTTGGGGACCAGGCACTTGTTTCAGAGTGGCTCTGCATTCTCAGTGAGGAGAGGAGACTAAACCCCGCAGGGTAGAAGGGCATCTGTCCTGGCAGATTCTTATTAGTGGTTCTCTGGGATCCAGGGCTCCAGTCCCCTTGGGATGGTGGATGGTGGCAGTTTGCCCTCTGTTATTGGAAGGACTCCTGCTCCTCCCTGCAGGGAGCTGGGCAGTGTGGGCTGCCTTTTGTTGCTACCTTGGAGTCAGGACCCCTGGGTCTGGATTGCCTTCTTGTGTTAGGTGGGATTTAAGATGCCCTGCCCCTGTGATGGTCCTAGTTCTGGAGCTCAAAAATGACATGCCTTTTATCTTTCTGCCCTTTCAGAGTTCTCTCTCAGTTGCCCCTTGTTCTATTTCCAGGATTTGTAGTTGTATTTGATGGGGAAAATCAGAAAGAAATGGGTCTTGTACAATGGATAGATTTTAAAAGAGAATTTCTTATGGAAAGTCCCAAGGACATATTTATTTATTTGCTTACTTATTTATTCATTTTATTTTAGTGGTACTGGGGTTTGAACTCATGGGCATTCTACCTTTGATCTACACCCCCAGCACTTTTTACTTTTTATTTTGAAAAAGCATCTCACTAGGCTGAGGGTCTTGCTAAGTTGCTGAGGCTGGCCTCAAATCTGTGACCCTCCTTTCTTAGCCTCCAAGTACTGAGATTACAGGAATGTGCTACCACACCCAGCTCCAAGGATAGATCTTGTGTGTGTGTGTGTGTGTGTGTGTGTGTGTGTGTGTGTGTGTGTTTTGCTGGAAATTGAAGGAACATTCTACTTCCATGCTATACCCCCAGCCCTATTTTATTTTTTATTTTGAAACAGTGTCTCACTAAGTTGCTGACAGCCTCATTAAGTTGCTGAGGCTGGCTTTGATCCTGTGATCCTCCTGTCTCAGCCTCCCAAGTACTGGGATTACAGGCATGTGCCATCACACCCAGCTCAAAGATAGATCTTTAAAAATAACTTGCAAGCAAAGTTTTTTTTTTGTTGTTGTTGAGATATACAAACATCTAGTCCCCCAAATTTTTGAAAGATAATTTCCTGTGACACTACTTAAATGAGATAAGATGTGTTAATAAATTATTACTTGCTTAATTATATTTCTATTTGAAATGATATATTACAAAGACCACAGGGGCTTAAAAAACTCTATAATCTGGAGCAATGAACCTAAAATGAAATACTCTGGTTTCATTTTCTGGATATATATCAAGGCAAATTTCCGTTCTCATTTAGCACGATTTCTTGCTGTCATCCTTGAGTGGATAATTGCTTATTTGACATAGCGATTTTCCAGAGTTCACGGTCAGTGGTACATCAAAGCTGGCGGGTTGACAGAATTGCCAAGACAGCGTTAAGAAGACCTCACCTTCTGGGTCTCACCCTCCCCAAATTCGGAGTATTTTATATTCAGGGTGAGGCTCCTGAATGTATATATTTCCTAAAGTTCCTTAAGTAACGATCATGACTGGCAGCTATGACTATGCTTAATGGAGAAATTGGTATATCTCCAAAATGTGACTGACCCTCGAGAGAGAACGAGCTCTTCACTCCGAGCAGCACTTCCCAAAGGGGAAGCAGACAAGAGCACTGAATACGTTCTGGTCCAGCAGGGCTGTGAGGGGACCGAGAGTTTGCTTTCTTGACGAGCCCTTGGGTGATGGCAATGCAAGGTCCTGGGACAACATTTTGAGAAACAGTGATTGAGAGAAGTCCAAACTTTCCTTCTTAGATTGACACAGTTGGAAAGGATGAGGACAAAAGAAACTTGAGGGTTCCAGAAAGCAGAGTAAAGGCGGCTAGGGGGAGGGAAGACTGGGAGTCTGGGGTCAGGATGAACTGCACGGGGTGGAATTGGGGGCATTCGCGCCCACTGGGGTGAGCAGGATAGATTCCAGGGTGTTCTCAAGCAGGTATAAAAGTGTGTAATGACAGTTTGTGCTTATTTATCACTAGTTACTTAGAATTGGCTCCTGCCCATGCATATTTAACTTTGTCCATGTATATGTAACAGAAGGAGCTCGCTTCACTGAGACTGAAAGGGGTTCGGGTTCAGGGACAGTGTGCAGTAGAGTTGGCACCCTCACAAAAAATGAACAGCTTTGATTCAAGGCCATTGGCAAACCCTGATGGTATGGGGAATTTGTCTATTCTCTTCCTTTTTTTTCAATTTATATTCA
>PVJS01006942.1:21258-58001 GCA_004027185.1 Glis glis
TCTCTCTCTCTCTCTCTCTCTCTCTCTCTCTCTCTACCTAGTGAGGCCCTCTGCAACTTCGTGAGACCCGGTTTCAAAAATAAAGCATAAAAAAATAGGGCCGGGGGCGTAGCACGGAGGTAGAACGCCCCTGCGTTCAATCCCCGGTACCAAAAAAAAAAAAATAATAAGTAATCCGGAGATGACTTAACGTATGCAAGAAGATGTGTGTAGGTTCTATGCAAATGCTTGCCATCTTATATAAGGGACTTGGGCACCCACAGATTTTTGGGCTCCTGAACCAATGCCCTGTGGATACCAAGGACCAACTGTACTGTGTACCAGGGTCTTCACAATCTGGCCTGAGACAGTTTCTTCTTTCTTTTCTTGACACTAGCCACAAAGGCTACATCCCATTTTCTTTCTCTAGCATCATGTCCTTCATGCATGCAGGTTCATGAGCTTTCTTAGAGCACTTTTTTCCTTGCACATTATTAGCTGGTTTCTATTGATTCTTCTAGTATCAACCGAGGTGTCTCTTCTGGGGAAGACTTGCTTAGCCATTGAAGCTGGAGCACCTTTCTCCTGTCTTTCTGTAATACTTCTCATGGTTATAATTCCAACTTTACTATTCATTTTCCATTTGCTGTCAGTAATGCTAGAATGGCAGAGGGGTGACCACCTTGTCCCCATGTAACTGGGACTTTTCTGGTTTTACAACTCCAAGTTCAGTGTCCTGGGAACCCCATAGCCCTGGACAAACCAGGATAGCTGGTCATCGAACCCACCCCAGGTCTAGCACTGGGACTGGCACATGCTCAAAATATCTGCATTAGGCAGAATTGGGGAGTTTTCAAAGCAGAGAGAGAAGTTGTCCTTCACTCTCAATATCCCTCTGACCTCACCAGACACTACTTGGGAAGGGAAAAGAGGCGGCTAAGAGCCACTGTTCCAAATGATCTTGGGGGTCCTATTCTAATCTTTTACTTTCAAAATTAGTATGTGGGTTTAAAACCATAGATGTGGCAAGATGATATAAAAGTCTGGCCTGCTGAGTCCCCACAAATGGGGGTCCCCATTTATTCTTTCATAAATAGTACTTTTTGATGCCCATCCTGAAAATATCCCCACCTCTTCACAGGTTCTCTAGTAAATTATGCTAACTTTGTGTGTGTGTGTGTGTGTGTGTGTGTGTGTGTGTGTGTGTGTTACTGAGAATTGAACCCAGGGGCATTCTATCTCTGAGCTACACCCACAGCCCTTTTTTTATAATAATTATGTTTTGTTTTTGAAACAGGGTCTCGCTAGGTAGCTGAAAGTCTCTCTAAGTTGCTGAGGCTGGTCTCAAACATGCGATCCTACTTTCTTCTGTCTCAGCCTTCCAACTACTGGGACGCAGACATGTGCCACCATGCCTGGCTATCTTAACTTTTTGGAGTTTTCAAAAATTACCTAAGGAATTGCAAGTACTCTTATAGGAGATTATATTAGGTATTGAATTAAGTATATTATGCCATATGTTATTAATTAGGCATTGAATTGAACCTAAGCCCTATCAGCTGCGAATGTGAAGGGGGATGGAGGGTTAGCTTGGGCCCCAGGGTAAAGGGCTGAGGGAAGGAGGACTCCTAGGATCTCCAGGCTTAGGCTGTGATGACATTCGACTTTCTTTCTGATGTCCCCTCTTCCTCCAAACTCAGGGGACATACATGTCTCTCTAAGTAAATGCATGATTTGTGCCCATGAAGAAATGAAGTGCATCGCAGGGAACAGAATGTCCCGAGTCAAGCTCCAGTAAACAAACTCGGTACTTCATCTGGAAAGCCCTTTGTAATTTTAAACAGACTCTTGAGTGCTTTAAACTGTTTTGGAGTGTTTATTAACACAGCATGTCTCAGCGTCAGCATCAAGGATTCTGGTCTTCCAAACAAGAAAATTAGAAAGCCTGTCTTGTTCCCACAGCGACAGAGGAAGGGCAAAGGCTATTAGGACAGCTCTTCTCCTCCAATATTAAAAACACCCTGCCAGGCTTCTCCAGGCCCAAGGAAGGACCCGCTGGAGCTGGGGGTGGGAAGAACCGCTGTGGCTGTCAGGCAGGTACGTGGTCAGCTTGTTCCTGCTTGTGAAGGCAGAGAGTGAAGGAAGGAAAACAAGGAACCTGAGATGCTTCTCAGACCCCTGATTCCTGCTCTACTGTTAAAGCATGTCCCTACTTCAGACTTGGAGAAAAAAAAAAAAAAGAAACAATGAGGAAAAGCAGAGGGTGGAAAGATTCTGGGCAGCAATGGAGAAGATCCTCAGGAGTGTTTTCCTCCTGTTTAGAGCTGCTTCCACTCATAGGGTAGGAGCACAGTTCCCCTAGCTGCCCTGGTCTAAGCGGTGGTGATGAAGGCGACTGGGGCAGGCCTCCCAGCACTCTCGGCCCTGCTGGCCCTCTCACAGAGGAGCTTCCATCACAAGGAGAACCTGTGTGCAGAGAGCAGACTGGATGGACCTGGATCCACGAGTACTTGTGCTGGTTGGCTGTGTTACAAAATAGTCTCAATCTTTAATTGCTTACACCACCACCATTTTGTTATACCTCATGGTTTTGGGGGCCAGTTGTTTGGGCAGGACTCAGTCGGATGATTCTTCTGTCCACGTGGTGTTGACTGTGGTTACGTGGTGGTGGATTTAGTTGGCCGGTGGGCTGGTCTGGAGGATCCAAAACAGCTTCATTCATGGGTCTGGTGTCTTGGAGCATATGGTAAGCTGAGTAATGTTCCCCTAGGAGATCCAGGTCTAATCCCTGGAACCCATGAATGTTAGCTTAGATGGAAAAACAGATGTGATTCAGTTAAGGGTCTTGAGATGGGGAGATGAACCTAAGTTATCTAGGTGGGCCTTGCATGCAATCGGAAGTAACCTTCAAGAAGGAGGAGGTGAGAAATTTAACTAAAGAGCAGAAGGCAACCATTCAAGGACTGATACAAGACGCTCCAGTGCGGCCTTAAAGATGCTGGAAGAGGATAAGAACCAAGGGATGCCTGAAATGCAGCTACTGTTGATGGAAAAGGCCAGAACTAGATCCTCTAGAACCCCGGAGAAAGTGAGGCTCTGCCCAGTGAAACTGATTTTGGACTTCTGACCTCCAGAATTAGAAGAAAATAAATGTGTGTTGCTTTAAGCCACCATGTTTGTGGCAATTTGTACAGCAGCCTTAGGAAACTAATACAGCAGAGGTGATTTGAAGACTGGACTGAACCTGGATAGCTGCACAGAGAGCCTGCCATGGCCTCTTCAACATGGGAACTGGGTTAGGACTTTCCTCATGTTAGCTCAGGGGGCGGGAGAGAGAGAGAGAGAGAAGAAGAAGAAGGTAGAGGAGGAGGAGGAAGGGGGAGGAGGAGGGGAAAGAAAGAGAAAGAGGAGGAGGAGGGTATGTCCTAAGAGAGGAAGCGGAAGCTTCCAGTTTCTTAAGGCTTAGACAAAGCAATCAGAGAGCCCCCAGATTCACAGGACACAGTCATAAACCCCACCTCTTCATGGGAGGAGTGTCATTTTTGGGGAGCCATCTTTTTATTTCAGGAAAGAATTCTTTGAACACTCATGTCCTTCTGACTGCGGGGTCAACATCACGTCCGTGTGCTTATTCAACCAAGTCAGTCAATTGATAGTCAATTGCTGACTATCAAAATCCTGCTTCTGTGATGGCAAACTCATTTCTCAGCTTGACATAAGAAACGGAGTGATGCAAAGTCTTTTGTATTCCTGATGGAACCCCAAATCACATTTGCTTAATTTATTCTGAAAGAGGTCAAGAAAATATATGGGCTTGCCACAGGGCATTCATTCATTCATTTCATTCATAGTCTTTCTGTAAAATTTGTTAGAGGATAGACATTGTATGAGCAACCGTGACTGGTAATATATAAGGCTCTGTGGAGAAACTGACAAACTTTTGTTGAAAAACCAATTTCAAAATAAGGGAGCTTGAACTTCTCTCTTCTTCAGTCTGAGAATAATGCCCACCATGAGTTAGATAGAATGGACTGCAGCTTCTCAAAAAATACTGTTTTCACTCTGGCTCTGTTGTGTGGGTGGGTGTTCTGAGTCATTGGGGTGCGTTCCCCTACATTTGATTGATTTCCCCTATTTCTTTTGATCCTTATAACATCCTATTGTCCAGGGTTTTTTTCTCTCTCTCTCTTTGGTACTGGCGATTGAATCCAGGGGCATTCTACCTCTGAGCTACACCCTCAGACCTTTTTCAAAAAATCTATTTTGTTTTGAAACAGCTCTCACTAAGTTGACGATAGTTCTGCTATACTGCTGAGGCTATCTTCAAACCTGCAATCCTCCTGTCTCAACCTCCCAAGTACTAGGATTACAGTCATGTGCCACCATGCCCGGCTTTTATTTTTTATTTTGAAATAGGGTCTTGCTGAGTTGCTGAGGCTGGTCTCAAACCTGAGATCCTCTTGTCTCAGTCTCCCAAGTACTGGGATTATAGATAGGTGCCACCACACCCAGCTCTTGCTCAGTTTATTATTTCTAAAAACAGGAAATTGGGCCTGAGATAAGTAAATGATGGCGCTAAGACTGTGGGGTGGTCTGTCCCTTGTTCCCAGCTGAGGGAGGTCCTGGGGAAGATAGCTGATGCAAGGGCAGAAACAGGCAGGTCTCCGTCTTATTTTTCTCACCATTCTCTTGTTATGCTAAGACCCTCTGTCCTGGAGAGACCACCAGGAGACCGAGCCATATGCAACCGCAGAAGAGCCGTTTATTCAAGCTTAAGCTTGGGTGCCTGACATAAACTGACACAGCAGTTCAGTACGGGGACCCCGAGCACGTTTTTTCTTCAGTTTATATATATTTTAAACAAAGAACCTCAGTTTCCCTCTGCTAATTGGACAGTCCCACGTGGGGTTTCTGTGACCTTTACAATGGTTGGTTATAGATACAGTTGATCATTACAGATTGGTTAGACATTCGCTGTCCTTGTATTGGAAGATGTTTTCCCTAACTTTCCAGACTGTTACAGTAATAGTAACCACAATAACCATTAATCTATAGAAGGCCATCTTGACCTCAGTCAGGAGGGTCCCAAGTAAGGACGTTTTGTTTTCCCAACAGATGTTTGAGTCAGGGGGTTTTTACCAAGGACATCCTGTTATTTCAGCAAAGGCCTGAGTCAGACTTGCTAGCAATTTTGCTTTAACTATTTAAGTGCCTTTACACTCTCACCATCGAGAAAGCATGCCGATTTTACAACTGGATGGCTTGACGGGTGTTCAAGTGTTTAGGCGTCTGGAGTTGAGAGGGATCTGAGATGGGGGTCATTGCATCTGTCTCAGGCAATGTACCCTGGGTGATCTCTTGAAGGTCTTTTTTTTTTGGTACTAGGGATTGAACCCGGGGGCATCCTACCTTTGAGCCACACCCCCAGCCCTATTTTTTTTTATTCTTTATTTTGAAACAGGGTCTCACTAAGTTGTGGAGGGCCTCACTAAGTAGCTGAGGCTGGCCACGAACCCAGATCCTCCAGTCTCAGCTTCCCAAGTACTGGGATTACAAGCGTGCGCCACCACGCCCGGCTTCTTGAAGCTCTTTAGATAATACTTTTGTATTTGCTAGTACAGTGGGAAATGATACAGTCAGGATGAGCAGGACCTGCACTCTGTTTATGAAAACAAACTGGCCAGACTTGCCATGTAGCAGGGAGATCAGTAGAGTAGTAGAAGAGGATTGGGGAAGGGAGGAGAGGAGGGAAAGGGAAGATACGGGGAAGGAAGCAGACCAAATAATGTTTTGTGCATATATGAATGTATCAATATCATGTTCAATTACAATGCACCAATAAAAAATTTAAAAAAGGAAATCATAATAACATAAGAGCAATAATAATGGTGAAACTATTGAAGATTGCTGGGGTAAGGGATTCTTTTCTGGCCAGCAACTCATGAGACTACTTTTCTGTACGGGAACAGTGTCTGAACACCCAGGCCTCTCAGGGGGCTGCAAGCTCTTGGTGGTGGGAAAGATTTTGAGGGTTCTGCTTGAGTTACTGTCATCACCATCCACCTCTACTTTTACGAAGAGTTGGCTACAGGCCAGGCATGGCACTAGATCCTTTATTTGTATTATTGTCATTTGTTGAAAAGATTTATTTCCTCTAATACCCCATCCAAGGAAAGTGTCTCAGAATTCTCCTGTGTCTAGTCACCCCCACTGCAGAAGGCTTGTTATGGTTTGAACTTAAAATGTCCTCCAGATACTGGGAGTGGTGGCGCACGCTTGTAATCCCAGTACTTGGGAGGCTGAGACTGGAGGATCGCAGGTTCGAAGCCAGCCTCAGCTATTTAGTGAGGCCTTCCGCAACTTAGTGAGACCCTGTTTCAAAATAAAGAATGAAAAATAGGGCTGGGGGTGTAGCTCAGAGGTAGAATGCCCCTGCGTTCAATCCCCAGTACCACAAAAAAAATTATGTTCCCCAGAGAATCTCGTGTATTAGACAATGCAGCCATGTTTGGAGGCTAAGGGGGTGGGTCCCTGGGGCATGGCCTTGGGACTGTATGGGTTTCTGGTGCTTCCTCTCTTTCTCTTTCTGCTTCTTGGAGGCTAAGAGCTGGGCTCAGCTTTACCTCCTCTGACATGCTCTAAAGCCGTGCCACTGAGCTATTCCTGCTGGGAGTCAGCTGATCATGGACTGACCTCTGGAATCACGAGCCCTAAAATAAACCTTTCTTTCTCTAAGTTGTGCTCATCAGGCTTTATGGTCACAGTGATGAAAAAGCTGACTATGACAGGGTTGCTGAGCACTGATGACAGCATAATGAGAGAAGTTTTGCAGAAATGAGGTGGGGTTAGAATTAATTCCTGTTTTTTTTTTTTTTGTACCAGAGGCTGAACTCAGGGTCATTCTACCTCTGAGCTACACCCCCAGCCCTATTTTATTTTTTATTCTGAAACAGGGTCTTTCTAAGTTGCTGAGCCTGGCCTTGAACCTGTAATCCTCCTGTCTCGGATTACAGACAAGCTCTACCAAACCCGGCAAGTTAGAGCTATCTTCATTATATTTTACAGTCAACTTTATTACTGTAACTTAACATTCGGAAGGGGCTACATTGTTACTAAAGTTCAAACTTCAATGTTACAGACTTTACAAAGGCATATGGTAAATGGATATGAATGGGAAGAATGATATTTTGGTCTTGTCACCAACCGGGAACATGGAAAAGAAGAAATACATTAGAAGCTTCTAAATGTAAGAAACATTGCCCTAGAAGGGAACTGGAAAAGGCCATCTTGTAAGCAGGATTTCGTTCACTTGTATGTCACAGAAAACTCCAAATAGCACCTGATTCCCAGTGGCCATTTTTTCCCTTCTCCATAGAAGGAACCCAGAGCTGCACCGTGTGCTCTGACCTGGTAGCTCCACAATTGTCAGGAAAGCAGCCCTGTCTCTTGCTCTCTCTCTCTCTCGCTCTGTCATTGATCCTCTGTGTTTGCTCTGATGCCTCAAGGTCTAGGAAGGCTTCCTGAACTCCAGCCAATGCAGCTGCATCTCCTCCTCCGGGAAGGAGAAGGGTGCAGGACAAAGCAACAGTGACTCGCGCCCCTCACCTTTCAGAGGCTTCTAGAAGCTGTCACATGGGTCTTCACTTTCATCTCTGACAAAGGAACAGAACGGGGGTGGAAAATGTAATCTTTTATCTGGGTGAACCTGTGCCTACCTAACACTCAAGAGTCTGCATTACTGAGAAAGATAGGAAAAACCAATGCAGAGAGTGCAAGCATAGGGATAGGAAGACAGGATTTCTGACTGGCTGTCAATACATGATGCAAACCTATTCACATTAACATATTTTTTTCTTTTTTTTGCGGTACTGGGGATTGAACGCAGGGGCATTTTACCTCTGAGCTACACCTCTAGCCTTATTTTTTTATTCTTCATTTTGAAACAGGGTCTCACTAAGTTGCGGAGGGCCTCATTAGGTAGCTGAGGCTGGCTGCAAGCCGGGATCCTCAGGTCTCAGCCTCCCAAGTACTGGGATTACAAGTGTGTGTCCCCACGCCCGGCCACATTAACATATTAACATCAAACAAGGCATGTCTTTCCTCTCCCAAAAGACATTAACTTTAAGTATATGTATCACAAAATACCTCTTCTTTTTCCTAAAGTCTTTTCTGATAAACTTGGGATATATCTTAGGTTCATTCTTGTCTTATATCCTTTGTGTGTGTGTGTGTGTGTGTGTACTGGGGATTGAACCCAGGAGTGTTCTATCTCTGAGCTATACCCCAGCCCTTTTTATTTTTTATTCTGAAATAGGGTCTCACTATGTTGCTGAGGGTCTTGCTAAGTTACAGATGTGTGCCATCCAGCCTGGCTTCATCTTTTATTCTTGTAAAGATGATAAATATCTCATTGAATTTACTCCCTCAAACCTACGAAGAGGACAGTCTTATTCACATGGCTCAGAAGGGTTAGGAAACTTGTTCAAGTTCAGCCAGGAGCAAAATCCTGATGGATCTAGTTTCAAAAGATTTAATGCAGTTGAGCACGGTGGCACATGCCTGTAATTCCAGTACTTGGGAGGCTGAGACAGAAAGATCACAGGTTCAAGGCCAGCCTCAGCAACTTAGTGAGACCCTGTTTCAAAATGAAAATTTAAAAAAAGGTATGGGAGGGTGTAGCTTGGAGGTAGAATGCCTCTGAGTTTAATCTCCAGTACCAAAACAACAAAACAAAACAAAACAAAAAACTAGTGCTTTCTGAAAATGTACTGATACATTTGGACTTCAGGAAAGAAAATAATCTTGATGTGAGAAGCGCTTCCCAGTTTCTCCTGTGCTGGGGCATTGCTTGGTAGTAGAGCAGTAATTTAAAACATGGGGGGATGGTGGTCCTCTAATGTAAAGGAAAATGGTGACGGAATATCGGCCCCGCCTGTGCTGGCCAGCAAATGCTGTGTAACTATGGAGCAGTAACTTGGGCTCCTGGGTTCTTCGAGCAGCATTCCATAGCTTCTACCATGGCTGGAGAGGAGATCCCAGATGACTCTGCTTTACAGCCTGCTGGACAGCTGGTGTAAACATGCTAACTGAGTTTCTTTGCATCCGAATACTTATGGCAGACCTCTGAATGCAGAGCAGATGTGAAAAATAAACTCTTGGGCCATTTATATCTGCTCTAAATTGAAAGGGGAAAAAATTCCCAAGAAGAAAAATAGCATGGGTTGGTTTTAAATGAATGCATTTTTTCTTTTTTTTTTGGTCAGTTGATGCAAGCCTGTAATTCCAATACTTGGGAGGCTAAGACAGGTTCAAGACCAGCCTCAGTAACTTAGTGAGGCTCTCAGCAACCTAGCAAGACCCTGTTAAAAAAAAAAAAAAGAAAAAGTTCTGAGGGTATAGTTTGGAGGCACAATACCCCTGAGTTCAATTCTCAGTGCCATGAAAAAATAAAGAATATAGTTTTAAAAGATGACACTTGGAGAAGCTTAAATAAGAAAATGAAAATGGGTAGAAGTAACTAAGTACAGTGTTGGAGTCCAAATGTTTCTTAGAAGAGAGGTGCTATATCTTTTATTAGCATTATTTTTGTGTGTGTGTGTGTGGTACTGGGGATTGAACGCAGGGGCGTTCTACCTCTGCGCTACGCCCCCGGCCCTATTTTTTTTATATACTTTATTTTGAAACTGGGTCTCATGAAGTTGCAGAGGGCCTCACTAAGGAGAGAGAGAGAAAGAGAGAGAGAGAGAGAGCTGAGGCTGGCCGTGAACCCAGATCCTCTGGTCTCCGCCTCCCAAAGTACTAGGATTACAAGCGTGCGCCACCACACCCGGCTAGCATTATCTTTTAATGCAGTATTCAGATGCCTAAGCCTTAAATTCAGGGTATGCCTAACAGCATTTTGCTCTAGATTTCATCTCAAGTGTTGACTTGAGTATTGTGATAGAAAAAAAGGTATATATTACTTATAAAGCCAGAGGCTTACCCACAGGTCCTCCCTGTGTGACCCAGCAACATGGAAACAATTTTGAATGAAACATGTCTATTTGTCCTTGAGACAATTTGATGGACCATGCACCTTGTTCCCTGGAGAAGTCTCTAGACATCTGAATGACCCTCTGGTCCACAGCCAGCTCTGTTCACATGGTCAGAGGCTTGGAAACAAGTTTCAGGTCTGAACTGAAAACAGTGGTGTGTTCTAAAACATCAAAGGTCTCAAACTCTACCATTTAAACAGAAGTGGAGTGAAAGTCAATGCTACCTCTCTGTACTCTGGGGGAAATAAGTCAATTGGATTTGGGCGTGTTTCTGGAAAACTGGCAAACTATCAACAGTTTCACCTAAATATGAGTAAAATTAACCTCTGAATCTCATAGTCCTAAAGCTCTGTCTCCAAAGCAGTGACTTGTTCTCATTTGGTGCTTTGGGACTTATTGCTAGATATAATCACAAAAGAAAAAACTTGTAACTGCATCTTATGGAGTTTACCTTTAAAATAGGCAAGCAGAATTTATTCCTGGAGGTATATTTGAGAATATATATAGCACTGGAATCCAGTTTTTGAACCACGGTTTGCCAAGGAATCCTTAAGTGTTGCTGCTGATTCTCTGTTCCCTGAGCTATGATGGGGGCTGCAGATGATGCCCCCGTGAGGAAGGAGATAGGGGCATTTCTTAACCATGGATTCAAGGAAAAAGCATCCCTCTTTACTCTAGAACTATTGAGTGTGAGCTTCAAGGCTGAAATGTATACATTTCCAAGGAAAAGAGCTTTCTGATTCACACAGGGGCCGGAGCCCAGCTATGTCCTTGAAGACGACTTTTGGCTAAAAGTCTAGAGACAAGATAGAAGAATAAAGCTTTCTCTGCAGACCCCCTCTGAGGTGAACAAAGCAGGGCTTCTCCTGGTAGCTAAAACCACAAGATAAGGCAGCTAAATCCAGCAAGATGGCGCCACCCAGTCCCAGTCTCGTGGAGCCCAAGATGGCGCCACCCACTCCCAGCCATGTGGAGCCCAAGGTGGCGCCACCCAGTCCCGGCCACGTGGAGGCTAATACAGGAAATCTAGCTCAGGAAGCAGAAATGAAAACTGACCCAGCCCCCATATTGCTTCCTCTCCCTGTTATTGATCCATTCAAAACCTGTGTCACTGGGGCTATATAATCTGTATGATGACACCATTCGGGCTCAGACCTAGAGCTTTACCATTGAGTAAAGAGACCTGCTATATCCTACTCCAGCCTGTTTCTTGTTCTCTGTGGACCAAGCCTTCTGCAACAACATAAGACTGGGAGACTCTACTTTCTCCATTAAAAGAGTGTCAGTTTCACTAATTGCTTGTTTTGTGGATTTTTTTGGTTCATTCATTCTTTTTTCTTGTTTTTCTTTGATGCTGGGGATCCAGTTCAGGGTCTCACATGTGCTAAGCGTGTACTCTACCAACTGAGCTACACCCCAGCCCTCACTGGGCACACACTGATGCTTTCTATGGATGACTGCTGAGTGAGTCATTCAAATCCGACCGTGGTGGCACATGCCTGTAATCCCAGTACTTGGGAGGCTGAGACAGGCAGGTTTGAGGCCAACCTCAGCAATTTAACAAGACCTTCAGCAACTTAGTGAAACACTGTTTCAAAATAACAAATAGAAAGGGCTGGGGTTGTAGCTTGGAGGTAAAATGTTCCTGAGTACCATCTCAAGTACCAAAAAGAAAACAAAAGAAAATTATGAGGAGAGAAAGAAAATATAGAAACTGCTGCTTATAGTCTACACCAGAGAGAGGGACAATAATCTGAGGACCACAGGAACACAGTCACAGCTGCTGCTGGTAAAGCATCTTTAGAAGAGAAGTTCAAGGTGTATGCCAGGGTGCCCAGCGTAGGTTTCCGTGAGGAAGGCAGTTTGAGCTGAGAGCTGGGGGAAGGGTGAGAAGGAAGGAGAGGAAATGAAGAGGAAAGATTAGCTTCTCCTTATCTACAGTTTTACCTTCCATGGTTTCAGTTACCCAGGGTCGATTGAGGTGTGAAAATATTAAGTGGAAAACTCCAGAGACAAACAACTAAAAGTTTTAAATAACTTTCACTACAGTATATTGTTATAATTGTTCTATTTTATTATTAGTTATTGCTGCTAATCTCTTACTATATCTAATTTATAAATTTAACTTTATTATAGGTATGTATGCACAGGAAAAAGCATAGTGTGTGTGTGTGTGTGTGTGTGTGTGTGTGTGTGTGTGTGTGAATGGGGTTGAGTATTGTCCATGGTTTCAGGCATCCACTGTAAGTCTTAGAAAATAACCCCATGGATGAACAGGGACCACTATACATTGAGGAGAACAAATGGTTTGTGCAAACAGCCAGTGACATGGGGTGTCTGGTGGGAAGAGGTACCAGGTGTTTGAGGAATGAAAGAAGACTGCTGTTGTACAGTGTGATGGTTTGGATAATAAATGTCCCCTAAAGTCCCATATGCAAAAGCCTGTGGTGCTATTGGGAGGTGCTCTTAAGGAGGTGGGGTCTAGTAGGAGAAAGTTAGGTCATTGGGGGCATGCCCTTGGAGGGCATACTGGGGACCTCAGCACCTTCCTGTTTGTCTTTGCTTCCTGGCCACCATGAGGTGAAAAGGTCTCCCCCACCTTGGGCTCTTGCTCTGAAGTACCATGCTGCCACAGACCCAAAACTCTGGGGCAAAGCTACCATGAACTGAAACCTCTAAAACTGTAATCTGAAATAAACATTTTCTCTTTTTAAGTTGTTAATCTTGAATATCTGTCACAGCAACAGAAAGCTGACTAACATATTAAGCAGCATTGCGGGAGAGAGGCCTGGGCGGGGAGTAGCATTTCTACATTCCTGCCCCTCCCAGCTCCCACAGCCAAGCCATCTTCAGGTTCAGAGATAAATCCAAGTGAAAGGGAGGAAGCTGGAGCCCACCCATCTACTGGGATTTCATTTCTTACTTTAAAATACATTTTCACATTTTTTCTTGCATTTTAAAGAGTTCATGAATACGAAGGGACTTATAATTCACCTAGTATTCATGATAGGGATACTTTTCCTCTACCTTTAACCTTTACCTACCTGATCCCTCATTCCTGAACAATTATTTACATTTAATTTTATAGGCGATTTCTTTTTTTTTTTTTGCGGTATCGGGGATTGAACCCAGGGATGTTCTACCTCCGCGCTACACCCCCGGCCCTATTTTTTTATACTTTATTTTGAAACCGGGTCTCATGAAGTTGCGGAGGGCCTCACTAGGTAGAGAGAGAGAGAGAGAGACAGGGAGAGAGAGAGAGCGAGAGCTGAGGCTGGCCGCGAACCCGGATCCTCCGGTCTCTGCCTCTCAAAGTACTGGGATTACAAGCGTGCGCCAACATACCCGGCTTTAGGTGATTTCTTTTGGGTTTTATTCCCACATTTCTAAATATGCTTATATTGTTATTCATTCATCTACCAATTTTAAACCTGTTTGACCCTATTTTCACAGATGAGGACTTAGTTCCCTTAAACTCTCTCTTGCATCTTCTTCTCCCTATCACTCCAACATGGCTCTAATTGCTACTGTTTACATCATTGTGAACTTGGTGAATATTGTTAGCTGGTGAGCCCCTGTAAATTGTGGCTGTGTTTTTTTCTTGCAAAGTTTCTGACTGTCCTTGCATTAATACTTTGCCTCATTGGTTCTATTCTCTCTATGTATGTATCCCTGATAAATCTCCATCAATTTTGGAAGGAAAAAAAATCTGCATTGAGAACATATGTCCCCCACCAGCATTTTGGGGACAGAGTGGCAGGATAGGGCTGAGGGTCCCATTGCTCATTTCCAGACTGCGTTAGTTAGCTTTCATTGCTGTGACAAAATGCCTGAGGAAAATCTACTTAAAATGATCAACAATTTATTTTGGCTCATGGCTTCAGTCCATGGTTGGTTGACTCCATTGTTTGGGGGCCTGTGGTGAGACAGAGCATCATGGGGGTTAGGGGTGGGTAGAGCAAATCTGTTATCTGTTCATCTTAGGGTGGCCAGGAAATGAAGAGAGGAGGGGGGAAGGGGCCAGGATCCCAATATCTCCTTCAGGGGCACACCTCCAATGACCTAACTTTCTTCCTGTAGGCCCCAGCTCCAAACAGTTCCACCACCTCCCAATAGCACCACAAGCTGGCAACCAAGACATTTATACATGAACCTTTGGGGGACATTCTAGATTCAAACTATAGCACAGACTTTCCATTACCTTTCTGATTTTAGGATGGTATCGCCCAGCCTCTACAGTGCCTGGCTCCTGGAACCTTGATAGTGAGCTTGTTCAGAGACTGAGTCTGCATCATCGCTCCGTGGGGGGCGTTGCAAACGTTCTCACTGCAGAGTAACAGCCTCTATTCTGTATGTCAGTGACCAGCTTTCTACTCTTTCTAGTTTCCCCAAATTGGCTTACCCTGCCCATCTGCTGATGTACCCTCTCTTACTCTCTTTGTCCCTAGGGCTTATTTTATTTTATTTTATTCCATTTCCTTTGTCTTAGCAGCATTCAGGGCAAGCCTTCTATGTCACCAGAGGTCCCCTGTGGTCCAGTTTAGCCATTCTCCTGCCCAGTAGCCATGCACTGAGACAAGCCTGAGTCTAGAGGGGACCTTATGAAGGATGTAGGGAATGGCTTCTGTGCTAAATGCTGGATCCCTGGGACATTCTACCCATCTGCTTTCTGGGTGCCATACACCACGGTCTGGAAGAGGGTTGGGGGCTCACATAGGAGGGTCTTGCCCATATGTGGTTTCATGGGGCTTTGTGCTCTGTGGGGCTGAAAATAAATACTTTCTTATTGCCCTCTGAACAAAACTGTTAATAATAACAACCACCCTCTCCTTGACTCTCTTTCTCTCGGTGTTTCTAGGGTAACTTCATTGGATCTGAGCATCTGGATTGTAGACATGTATTGAAAACTTCAGAATAACGGGGTCCGTCCTCCTGTCTCTGGGTAGGGCCCCCCCCCATGGGTCCTTTGGTTTCTGTCTTCTGTGATCACAGCCTCGCATTGCTTTCTGGATGGAGAGCTGCTGATGGGGGAGCTCGGTCCTGGGAAACAGGTGTGCTTTTGCATTCCAAGATGAATGGGGATGTAAAGAGGACAATTTGGAAATAACTACTTAGGGAAAAGTCAATGAGAGAGGAATGAAAATAAGTATATAGAGGGGAGCTGGCTTCATCTCTTCACCAGGTGGGAACGAGCCCCAGTGACATGGGGACATTCACATTCTTCCTAGTTACTCAGCCACAGAGATGTGAATAAAACAAAGGAATTACATCCATCTATCCGGAGGCTGCACTCCTGGGTTAGGGTCGGCCCTGCCACGGAGCAGCTGGAAATGGTGCTCCGCAGCTGCTGAAAATCGGGGTTTGTAATGGAAATGCTGACTGGGCCCTCAACCACGGCAGTGCTAGGGAGCCTGGGTGACATAGTAAATAAGGTGAATGGGCTCGGCTTATCTCATTTCACAGCTGAGCTGTGTATTGCCAGATAAATCAAATCAGGGTAAACGGCTTCATCTAATAAACTGGGTCAACATATAATGTATTTGTTCAGGTTCGCACTTTCATTGATTCTCATTTGATTTAAGAAGAGATATTTCAGGTCATGTTTGAGCGTGTTTTTAGTATTCATCCCTCCTCCTGGTAAGGAGAGGGCTGAGAGGCAGGGACACACAGCTGGGATTTTTTTTTCCTTTTAAATAAATTAAGTTTCCTGATTCTTGTAAGTTCTTCTGCTCTCCATCTTTAGGCATCGAAGAGGGGGGGGGGGCTGGGTGGGTGGTGGCGCCGGGACCGCTTGGGGAGAGAGAGCTAAGAAGAAGCAGGAAAAAGCGCTCTCTCCCTGCATCTGCATTTCCCAATAATGTTTTAGTGATGTTTGCTAATGTATCATTCATTAACCATCAGCCACTATAAAAAACATAATCTATCTCGCAAAGTGGACATTATTATCGCATTAAATCATTTCACAATATACCTGAACGGTTCCACATGAGAGGCCTGGCCTGGCCAAGCTCACATGCCTCCGGGGCAGCTCGTCAGTAGTAATGAGATACGAGGTCTGTCTGTGATGAATACGATATTACTCGTGTCAGTGCTTGCCGACTGCACCCAGAATATTTCTTCTTAGTCTTTTTTTTTTTTCCCATAGCAAAGGAACTCAGGCAAAGCACTATTAACCCAGTAAATGAAGCTCTAAAGAGCACAGAGTGTGTCCATTAGGAGACAAGACGGTGACTAATCCAATTTTTCTTGCAGGGAGGGATGATGACTTTGGTGACGTCTGGGAGGCCAAGCCCCGCATTACAGATGAGGCCTGCTTCTGTCCTCTCTGTGACTCTCCTTCCTATCTCGTCCTTCTCTGCCTTTGTCTAAGAACAATTAGGACACTGTCCCCTTCTCTCCCTCAACCCCTCTCTTGCTGCAAAACCTCCTTGAAGGTGATTAAAATAACGCCTATGACTGGCAGAAGAAATGGAAAAGGAGTGGGTGGGGGAAGGGAGAAAGAGCCGGATGGTAAGTCTTCCCATTTAAATATTTACAGGACTGTGTGCTTTCTGCCTCTGTTAAAATCACATTAAATAGATTTGCTTCATGGGAAATAATCCATATTTTTTTTCTTTCACCAGGGCATTCAGTTGTTTCTTCGATCCATTCCTTGGAAAACTGAAGGCATTTATTTAACATGTTGATGGATAAACACAAGATTCCAGATGCCCCTTAGCCCAGATTGCCACGGATAGCTATGAAATGAGTATATTGAGGAGTGAAATAAAAATATAAATGAAGTGGTGTTCCTTAACCTTGCTCCAAATCTTCCGCCCTTCTTTTTCTTTAACAAATATTTGTATGTGCACACTTTACCCTGTGCACATCTAACAGTTCATGTTGTCATTACTGCAGCCAACAAATACAAAAGAAATGAACAAAAGGCCACAACATCCTCCCACGGCCACAAAGGAACTGCACGATGTCCCAATTAAGATCGGGTACACGGCCGGCAACTATGTCATATGTAACTAAATGTGATGTTTGATTTTTTTAATGACAACCCTACATCATTGCTTCCCAAGAGGACATCGAAAATATAGTCCCTCGAAGAACAGCCTAGAGAGTCAGGAAATATATCCTTTTCCCCCATGGGTTTGTTTTCCACAGTCGATCAATTCAAAAAGGATTGGCTTAATTTTCCACACTGAAAAATGCAGGTTGAAACACCCCCCTTTGAAAGTCAAATTCATAATATTTCATATTACCCTGGCATATTAGCTCAGGTGATGTGGAAAATGTAATTTTGAAAACACTTTGGCTTACTGGTGGTCTTTAGAAAGGGCCGTGTAGTCTGAGTCATGATTTTGTATCTAAATGGAGGTAGCCTCAACTTCCCTTCTCATGCTGAAATGACTTTATAGATTGTATTAGTTTCAGTGAGATTTATTTACATTGAATCAATCAATCAATCTCTCCCTGCCCCCCTTCTCCCTTGCCCCTCCTATTTCTTCTTCTTTCCCCCTTTCTCTCATCACAGAAGAACAAAAACCAGATGACGGGACATTTATTCACAATGTCCATAATCATACCATGATAAGAAAATATTTGTTACCATATTTTTTTCAGAAAGCATGTTTAAAGTCTTTGTATTTATTTTTCTTCAACTTATAGGGTTCACAGTGAGATTTATTTATTTATTTTTTTTCAGAACTGGGGATTGAACGCAGGGGCATTCTACCTCCGAGCTACACCCCCAGCCCTATTTTTTTTTTTTACTCTTTATTTTGAAACAGGGTCTCACTAAGTTGCGGAGGGCCTCACTAAGTATCTGAGGCTGGCCGCGAACCTGCGATCCTCCTGTCTCAGCCTCCCAAGTACTGGGATTACAAGTGTGCGCCACCACGCCTGGCTTGAGATTTTTTTTAAAGAAAATTAAACAAACTGGACAATATAACAAAACTTAGAGATTAAGAGAGGTCAAATACTTAGTGGAACGCTATTTTGACACATTTTAAGATGGTTATTTCATCTTACAGATGGTCTGCGACTTAACTGGTTTCACTTAGGATTTTTTGACTTTATCATGGTATGAAAGCAATAGGCATTAAATAGAAACCAACCTTGGAATTCTGAATTTGAACCTTTCCCTAGGCTGGTCTTCACTCTTAGGCAGTCCTGACATCACAAGGAAGAAAAACCAGCCCTGTGTAAGTTCTGTGTGGCTCAGCCACAAAGTGGTAGGGTAGGTGTACAAAATGCACTTCCCACTTACAATAGCTTCAATTTATGATGGAGTTATGGGGACATAATTCCATTGGGATACAATCCCATTGTAAATCGAGGAATATCTGAGTATTATATCATTAAGAGATGTTGGAAATGAAAATTTAACTGTGCTGCAAATAAGGACACATGAAATCAAAAGACACTTTACTTCTGCACATAAGGGTGTGGAGCCACCATTAACCCATACAGCAAGCACACTGGGCGGGCAGTCCGCTCATTGTTTTATTCCCTACCCAAAGGCCACTGTGTTGTACCCTATTGCTTAGGATGGGGCTTTACAATCTGACCCAATTGGCTAACTAAAAAAGGCGATCACTGGTCAGGTTGTCTCCAGTGAGAAAAATAGGAAATAGTTACATCTAAGCTTTGAGTGCAGACCTACATGTACGCAAGACGTCAGAAGTTGTAAAACAGGAAGTCCTCTCATTCAGGTTACCTATCCTTTTGATAGAAAAGACCATATTTTTCTCACAGAGGTATTACTTCATGTTAACTATAGTAGAACACTTTGTTCACACCATCAAATTTAAATAATAGTTAAAAATAGCTACATCTTTACTCTTGAAAGTTTTGCTGGCATGCGGCTATTCCTTCAGGACTATCTTCTCTCTTTATGCCCAAATATCTGTTATTCATTGGTCCATTTCTTCCAGTGTATGTGTCCAGAAAATGTTAACTGTTACTGATCAGAGTATTGCTAGTTTTTAATTATTTGGTATCTTTCCCATAGTTCCCTCCAAAGTGCTTGGCACAGTGTGGGTGCTAGTAAAATGTGCTGAATGGAATGAACTCTAATCGTCTTCTAGTTGGCTTTCTAG
Source organism: Glis glis (assembly GCA_004027185.1). Classification (NCBI taxonomy): domain Eukaryota; kingdom Metazoa; phylum Chordata; class Mammalia; order Rodentia; family Gliridae; genus Glis; species Glis glis. The sequence continues at coordinate 40,361 of PVJS01006942.1, forward strand.
GGGCTGGCCATTCAGGAGTGTTTCCAACAGAGCAGCTAGAGGCGCTTTTATTTAAGCCCTTCAGATTGCTGATCACAGTTTGCCATTCTCTGCCCAGAAGTTGTACTGGGGACATTACGGATCTAGGTAACACTGTTACTCCAGCCCCAACAGCCTGGTCCTCGTCACCTGTCACTGTGCCGAAGCTGCTGCCTGTAACCTGCCTCTCCAATTCAAATGCTCCTATTCAGATATTATTCAAGGCCCTGTGTGGGTCTTCTTCCAGCCCTCCCAGAATCCTCTCTCATTACTCAGTCCACATTAGCTTTCCTTTTTTATACTTGCCTATACTTTTAATTTTATTTTTTATATTATTTTTTAGTACTGGGAACCGAGCCCAGTAATGCTCTACCACTGAGCTACATCCTCAGCCCTTTTTATTTTTCATTTTGAGACAGAGTCTTGCTAAGTTGCTCAGGTTGGCCTCCTGATCATCCTGCATCAGCCTCCTGAGTAACTGGAATTATATGCGTGCACCACCACATCTGGCTTATTTCTCTTTATATATTCTTATGGTGAGAATAAGAATTCTACTCTCTTAACAAACCTTAAGTGTATAATGTAGTATTGTTAATTGTAGGCATGATGTTGTACAGCAGATCTCTAGAACTTATTCGTCTTGCTTCACTGAAACCCTATGACCTTTGATGACTCCCCTTTCTCTTCTCTTCCTAGTCCCTGGCAACCAGCACCTCACCCCTTGATTCTATTTTAGAAACCCCACATAAGGGGACTCATGCAGTATTTGGGTCTCTGTGGCTGGCTTACTTCGCTTAGCGTAAGGTTCTCCACATCACCAATCATCAGGAAATGCAAATCAAAACCACAATAAGACATCACCTCACACCTGCCAGGTTGCTATTATAAAAACGATGGGCTGGGCGTGGTGGTGCATGCTTCTAATACTAGTACTTGGGAGGCTGAGACTGGAGGATCGTGGGTTCAAGGACAGCCTCAGCAATTTAGTGAGGCTCTCAGCAACCTAGTGAGACCCTGTTCCAAATTAGAAATAAAATCGGTCTGGGGATGTAGCTCAGAGGTAGAATGCCCCTGGGTTCAATTCCCAGTACCACACACACACACACACAAAAGAGGTAATAAGTTTTGGATAGGTTGTGAAGAAATCAGAATCCTTGTACAGTTGGTGGGAATGGGAAATATTTATGGAAAACAGTATGGAGATTTCTCAAAGAATTAATAGTAGAACACCCATGTGATTCAGCAATCCTCTTCTGACCACTTATCCAAAAGAATGGATCAGTATGCCACAGAGATATCTGCGCTCCCCTGTTCATTGCAGCACTATCGACAATCACCAGGATGTAGAAAAATCCTAAGTGCCAATTAATGGATAAAAAAGTGGTATATACATGCAGTGGAATATCATTCAGCCTTTCAAAAAGGACATTCTGAAACAAGTGACAACATGGATCAATCTTAAGAACAGAATGCTAAATATAATTAGATAAGCATTACCAATCCTTCCTCTACATAAATAAGAAAGTTCCCAGATATCATGTGATCTGCAAAGGGTTTTGGAGCTCATAATTGGGGAAATGGAGAAGTTGGAATTGAAAATCCCAGACTGAGTACTTTTAAACCTTTCTTGTTTGAGCTGTGCTGCACTGCATCTCGAGGTAGAGTAGCGAGGTGTGCCACAAAGACTTTCTTCAAGTTGGCCTCTGTTAAACAGTTGTCCCCAGCTGCATATTAGAATTAGCTGGAAACTGCCTAAAACCCCTCAGGCCTGCACTCCTTCACCAGAGACTTATATTCAGGCACTAGTTGGGGATGGGGTTATTTAATTTTAATTATCCAGTGATTCGAATGTGCAGCAGGGTTGAGAAACGACACAGTGACTACACAGTGGCCTTCATATGCTTGTTTGGCTTCTGTTCCATCCGGTCTTCATTTCTTGACTTCAAGGACAGACTGTCACATCCTTTGCTGAATTCAAGATAAATGTCTATGAAATTTCCTTTAGTCCCCAGTCCACCAACTCAGTCAAAAGGAAAATGAGATTGTTTGGGAGTGACTTTATCTTAGGGAACTGATTTTTATTTTTATTGTGTTAAAGTTTGCAGAACAAGACTTGACCTGTGTTTGAGTGCAGAGTTCTGAGGTACGAAGCACAGTCACAAGGTTCTGTAGCCATCACCACCATCCTCTCTCTCCAGAACTTTCTCGTCTTCCCAAACTGAAACCCTGCACGCACTAATCACTAACTGCTGAGCCTTCCTTCTTCCAGCTTTCGGCCACCACCATCTTACTTTCTGTGCCGATGGATTTGAAGGTTCTAGGGACCTCATGGCAGTGGCCATACAGTATTTATCCTTTTGCCGCTGTCTTATTTCACTGAGCGCAATGTCTTCACTGCTTGCCTAGGTTGCAGCTCGTTCTTGTTTTTAATCACATATTTATTTTTATGTGGTCACTAACTTCAGAGACTGATGATCTCTTAGTGTTTTACATAGAGTAGGTGCCCCCTAAATTACTTATTAAGTTTATTTAAATGGAATTGAATAATAAAATTACTAGCTTGTGATTTTCTGAAATTTATCATTTCCTTAGGTGGAAAAATAGTATTTGTATGGATCTCTGAGTCTTTTGGCATTTGTGCCAGATATAAAAAGTGTCCACAAATTATTGACAGAGGTTCAGAGGTTTTGTAATTTTGTTGGTCAATTTCTTTTTCTTTTCTTTTTTTTGGTACTGGGGATTGAACCCAGGGGCATTCTACTCCCTAGCTACACCCACAGTCCTTTTTATTTTTTTATTTTGAAACAGTCTCACTAAGTTGCTGAGATTGGCCTTGAACCTGTGATCCTCCTGTCTCAGACTTCCTAGTACTAGAATTGCAGGTGTGCACTACCATACCCGGATAATTCCTTTTCTGTTGAAACACTCATTTGTCTGTCTTAGAGTCCTGTATATTTTCTCCATCTTAATTCCTAGTTTTTCTCTGGCCATAATGGAGTTAAATGGCCTGTCCTTAGTGTCACCATTTGCCTGGGATGTGGGACTTTCAGTTTTAGAACTGGACAGACCTAGGCAAAGTAGGATGGCTGGTCACCCTACTGGTATGTCCTGCTACTCACTACCACCAAACTACTCTAATGATGTCTTCCTAAGTTACATATGGTAAGAAGGTGATTTCTTGTGGTGTTTTAAAGATAAAGATTCTTTACAAAAGACAAAACTCAGGAAAACATTATAAATCATTCGTTAATAAGAACAATTTGATAAAAGTTTTCTTTTTTAATCTTAACTCCTATGTATACATTTTGTAGGGTTTTATCAATGAAGGGCTTTAGTAGTAAGAAATTCTAGTAAAGTCTTGGAGGACGTACTGACATTTGGTATGAAATTATATTACTTGATGCCTACAATGTGAATGTAAAGGAAGCCTAAATACTCATGTTGAATTTAATGGAAATCTAAAAAATCATATTCTTTCATCATCATAGTTAAAGATAAATCAATTGCCAAATTTCCAATTAAAAATTTTGTACCAGCCAGGCACGGTAATGCAGGCCTGCAATCCCAGTACTTGGGAGGCTGAGGCAGGAGGATCACAGGTTCCAGTTCCAGGCCAGCCTCAGCAACTTAGCAAGACCCTGATTAAAAAAAAAAAGCCCCCCTGCCAGGCCGCTGGCATCGCAGGGCGGGAGCTGCGTGTGGGAGCTGGGACAGGAGCCAGGTTGAGTTAAAGCGACTGCACTAGGTGGCATGGTGGAAGGCAGTTGGAAGGTGTTTCTCTCCCTGAACGAGCAGCTGCAGAAAGATCTAGAAGAGGTAAAGGTGTTGCTGGAAAAGACCACTAGGAAAAGAGTACGTGATGCTCTTACAGCTGAAAAATCCAAGATTGAGACAGAAATAAAGAACAAGATGCAGCAGAAATCACAGAAGAAACAGAACCTCTCGACAGTGAAAAGCCAGCTGCTGTGGTTGCCCCCGTTACAACTGGATATTCGGTGAAAATGAGTCATTACGGATGGGATCAGTCAGATAAGTTTGTGAAAATCTATATTACCTTAACTGGAGTTCATCAAGTTTCCGCTGAGAATGTGCAGGTGCATTTCACAGAGCGGTCATTTGATCTTTTGGTAAAGAATCTGAATGGGAAGAATTACTCCATGATTGTGAACAATCTCTTGAAACCCATCGCTGTGGAAAGCAGTTCAAAAAAAGTCAAGACTGATACAATTCTTATGTAGAAAGAAAGCAGAAAACACAAGGTGGGAGTACCTGACTCAAGTGGAAAAAGAGTGCAAAGAGAAAGAAAAGCCTTCGTAGCACCCTGAAACAGATCCTAGTGAGGGATTAATGAATGTTCTTAAGAAAACTTATGAAGATGGAGATGATGATATGAAGCGAACCATTAATAAAGCCTGGGCGGAATCAAGAGAGAAGCAAGCCAAAGGAGACACCGAATTCTGAGACTTTTAAGTCCTTTTGGGAACTGTGATGTGGAAATACGTTTCCCACTAATGGAATGTTGCTGAGCTGCACCATATGAATTTGACAGATAATATTTACATAGTCTTCTTCAACGTAAAGGCAGTGAATTCTCCATTTCTTTACTGGAGGATTTATTTAAATAAAATATGCTTATTAAATACTCCAGAGATGGTTTCATTAGTACCCTGATCATTGGTTATATGGCATTCTCACTGAAATGTAAAACATCCTGCCTATTGAAAATGATATGTGTATTTTTGTTTAGCTAGGAGGTAGGAAGCAAAAGTATATGCTCGCCTGTAAATTACTGACATCAGCTCTAGCCAATGTAATAAGTAAAACCTGAATTTTTGCATAAAAAATAAAAAAAAAGGTCTGGGGAGTGGGGAGTAGCTCTTAGAGGTAGAATGCCCCTGGGTTCAATCCCCAGTGCCCCCCCATCACACTAAAATTTACAAATGGTAAGAAGTTCAGAAAATTAGTTTCTGTGTGGGCACCTGAAGTACCAAGAAAAAATATTGTTATTAAATTTCTTTTCACTGATATTTTAAAAACGATTTATTGAAATGTTTACCTTTTCTGGGACTGTCTACATGTACTTCTTAATTATTTTGCTTCTTTAAAATGCTAGTTTCAGTGAGAACTGGCAGTTATTTTCTAAAATATATATTTTAGAGCAGTTTTAGGTTCATAGAAAAATTAAATGGAAAGTTCAGAGATTTTCCATGGAACCACCCCTACACCCACACACTCATAGCCTCCTCCATTATAAGCATTTCCACCAGAGTGGCACATTTATAAAAATCAACAAGCTTACACAACATATCATCGCCCAAGTCCACAGTTTGTGTTAGAACATTTCACAATTCCCTGATGACATAAGATGTAGAGCATCTTTTCAAATGCTTCTTCTTCTCATCTTTGTGTCTTTGCTGGTTAGGCATCGGTTTAGGTCTTTTTCCTTTTTTAAAATTGGGTTGTTTGACTTCTTGTTGTTGAGTTTTAAGAGTACATTGTCTATTTTGCATTAGCCTGGTACTTTGGTTTCAGATCTTTTGGGTAGATGCTTAGAAGTGGTATTGCTGGGTCATACGGTAGGTTCATTCCCATTCTTCTGAGGATCCTCCACACTGTTTTCCAAAGTGGTTGTACTAATTTACAATCCCACCAACAGTGTATTAGAGTTCCTACTTCTCCACATCCTCACTAGCATTTGTTGTTACTTGTGTTTCTAATGATTGCCATTTTGGATAACAGTCCTTTATCAGATATATCTTTTGCAAATATTTTCTCCTAGTTTGTCACCTGTCTTCTCATTCTCTTAACAGTGCTATTCACAGGGTAGAATTTTGAGTTTTAATGAAGTCTGGCTTATCTACTCCTTCATGGTTCATGCCTTGATGTCATATCTAAATTGTTATTGCTATATGCAAGGTCATGTAGATTTTTGCCATTTCATTGGGACTTGCAACATAAACAATCATGTCATCTCTGAACAGTTTTATTGCTTGCTTGCCAATCAATATACCTCTTATTCAATTTTCTTGTTTTATTGCATTAGTTGGAACTTCCACTATGACGTTAGAAAGGAGTAGAAAGAGTGGGCATAGTTGTCTTACATTCCTGTTCTTAGTGGGAGGATTTCTAGTTTCTCACCAGTAAATATGATGTTAACTGTAGGTGTTTCAAAATTTTATCAAGTTGAAAAAGTTTCCCTCTATTCCAAGTGTGCTGAGAATTTTTATTATGAATGGGTATTGGATTTTGTTCAATTTTCTTCTTGTACTCATTGATATGATCATGTAATTTTTTTCTTTAACTCATTGATGTGATGGATTACATTAACTCATTTTTGAATGTTGAACCAGCCTTGCACACCTGAGATGAATCTCCCTTGGTCATGGTAATCCATTTTCTTCTTAATCTTTTCCCCTCTATGTAGAAGAGAATTGTTTATATTTATGGGGTACAATGTGATGTTTTGATATATGTTACATTGGAGAATGAGCGAATTGGGGTAATTAGCATATCGATCACCTCAAATATTTATTATTTCTTTGTGTTGAAAACATTTAAAATCCTCTATTATAGCTATTTTGAAATATACAATACTTATTATCATCTGTAGTCATCTTGCTATGCAATACAGCACCAGTCATAGAACATATTCCTAACTAAAAATTTATAGTCATTGATCAAGATCTCTTTCCTCATCCCTCCACTCCACCCTATCTCTGGTAACTATGGTTCTACCATTTTATTGCTATAAGTTTAACTTTTTCAGCTTCCACACATAAATAAGATCACATGATATTTATCTTTCTGAACCTGGCTTATTTCATTTAACATAATGTATTCTAGGTTCATCTATGTTGTTGAAATGATAGAATTTCCTGTTTTTATCAGGCTGGGTAGTATTCCACTGTGTATATATACTCCATTACTAAAACCCATTCATCTGTTGATGGACACTTAGGTTATTTCTGTATCAACCTCACTATGTGAATAGTGCTGCAGTGAACACGGAGTGCAGATATGTCTTTGGCATACCAATTTCAATTCCTTTGGTTGTATACCCAATAGTATGATTTCTGAATCTATCTTTAGTTTTTTTTGAAAATCCTCCATACTTTTTTTCCAAAATGCTCATGATAACTTACAACACTCTCAAGAGTATATAAGGGTTTCCTTTTCTCTACATTGTCCGTTCTTACTATCTATCATCTTTTTGGTAATAGTCAATCGACCTTATGTGAATTGATATCTCATTGTGGTTTTAATTTGCATTTCCTTGATAATTAAAGATGTTGAGCATTTTCCCACATATATGTATTTTTTCTTTTGAGCAATGTCTATTCAAGTCCTCTGCCCATTTTTTAGAAAGGTCATTTCTTGTTATTGAGTAGTTTGAATTCCTTATATATTTTGGATATTATTAGCACCTTATCTGATGTATGATTTGCAAATATTTTTCCCAATTGTTGTCTTCACTCTATTTATTTTCCTTTTCTGTGCAGAAACTTTTTAGTTTAGTGCAATTCTATTTGTTTGTTTTTGCTTTTTTTTTGCCAGTGCATTTGGGATCATATCCAAATAAATCTTTGCACACTAGAGTCACGGATTTTTCTCCTATTTTTTTGATTACTTGAATAGTTTAATACTTGTATAGTTTCAGATCTTATGTTTAAGTCTTTAATCCATTTTGAGTTGATTCTTGCATAAGGCATGAGATAAGTCCATTTCTATTCTTTTTTATGCAAGTATCCAGTTTTCTTAACATCATTTATTGATGAAACTGTCCTTTCACCAGTGTGTGCTCTTGGCACTTTTACTACAAATCAATTGACTATCGATGTGTGGGTTTATTGCTGAGTTCTCTATCTTGGAATCATAATTTTTAACAATTCCGCTACTTATCTTTATCTTCACTCAAGATTCAGAATCTATATTTTCAGGAAAAAATCTACCACCTAAAAACCTACCTTGCAATGAATGTTATCTTCCTATATTCACTCCTAACACTCAAAATCTGATGATAACACCACCCTGATGAGACATGAACCCAAAGTTCAGAAATATGAAATAGATCAGAGGCGAGAAGAGGATAGGGAATATTTGTTAGGATAATTAGAAGAAGAAGAAATACTGAAATTCAACAGGATAAAAATATCCCAATGGGTAAATGGGTTTCCTAAAACATATATTCAATAGGCAGATGGTAAAATGGAAAGTTGGCCCATTAAGAAATAATTATAGGAGGTTATGGGAGACTGGGGAAAAGGAAGTTAAAGATTTATTAAATAGTTCTTTCTCATTTATGCAGATAGGTGGCCAATCTTGGATTATATGTGCATGTGAATATGTATTAGTGAGAGAGAACAAGGCTTAGAAAAAGACAGCAGAGCTTAAAGCTTGCCTATGAAATGAATGCACACATCAAACGGCCCCTTTATAGTAAGATAGAGTGAGACCCTCACTTTCATCAACTCATCAGGCTATCAAGTAGAGTCTGACTTTTGTGTTGTTAAATGACTGTTGTAAAAATTATGGCTTTGTAATGGCTGATAATTAAAGTACTATTTTTTTGTTGGCTGGAAAAGGCTATTTAGATTTATATTTGTTGGAACACACACATACACGTGTATGAGCACACATGATACCCCTGTAGAATAAACCACTTAAACACCTTTACTTCCTTTTCCCAAGCCTTCAATAACTTCCAATTACTGAAGCCATAAATGCCCTATTTTACAAAATAATACTCTTGAGGCTTGCACATTTGCCTCGCTTACTACCTGGGAAAGACTAAATCTTGAGTTAGAATAGTAATTTGGGTTGTATTTAGTCTGCAACTTCATTCCTACAGCCCTGGAGAGCAGATGTGGGTGTTTTTGTACATCTCACGGTGGGTCTTTCTCTCTTTCTCGTGGTACTGGGGATTGAACTCAGGAGCATTCTACCTCCAAGTACTGGAATTACAAGTGTGAGCCACCATGCCTGCCTCATGTTTTGATGAATGTATAATAACATCCATTATTATAGTACAATACAGAATAGTTTAACGGACTTAAAAATATTCTACACTCTGCCTGTTCAGTCCTCCCCAGCCCTTGGCAACAACTGGTCTTTTAACTGTCTTCAAAGATTTACTTTTTTTCAGAAGGTCATACAGCTGGAATCACACAGAATATAGCCTTTTCAGATTGGCTTCTATATTACTCAGCTTTGTGTCACTGAAAAAATACCTGAGATAAACCACTGCATAGGAGGAAGGGTTTATTTTGGCTCATGGGTTTAGAACTTTCAGTCTATGGTCCTGGATCTATTGCTTTTGGGTCACTGGACAGGTAGAACATCATGGCATCAGCACAGGGTAGAGAGAAGCTGCCCACCTCCACCTCCTGGCAGTCAGAAAGCAGAAGAGAGAGAGGAAAGGGACAAGGCCTCAATATACCCTTCAAGGGCACAACCCAGTGACCTAACTTCCTCTCAGTAGGCCCCACCTTCCTCTCAGTAGGCTTCTACCACCTCCCAATAGCACCATCATCAGGGGACCAAGCCTTCAACACATGAACCTTTGGGGGACATTTACAATCCAAACCCTAAAGTTCTTCACTTAGTATATGTTTGAGGATTCTCCGTGTCTTTTCATGACTTGATATTTTATTCTTTTTAGTACTGAATAATATTCCATTGTCTGGATATATCACAGTTTATCTACTCATCTACTGAAAGATCTTTGTCTTATAGCTCATGCTCTGAACTCTGCCATCTCAACATCTTTGCTTTTTATTTTCTGGGCTTTCCCAGGTCATAGGTTCTGGAGTCCTTGTCCCACTTACAAATAACAGCTTTATTGAGATATATAGCAAACTAATAAACTACACATATTAAAGGATACAATTTGATGAGTTTTGACATAGATATATCTAAACCCATGAAGTCAACACTATAATCCATGTAGGGAACATGTCCATCAGCACAAAGCTTCCTCATACCCATTTGAAATCCCTGTTGTCCTACGTTTCCCCATGTCCCCAGTTCATTAAACCATCCATCTTGTGTTATAATAGATTAGTTTGCATTTTCTGGATTTGTACATAAGATAGAATTATATAATGTGTTGTTTTTGTCTGACTTCTCAGTGTAACTATTTTGAGTTTTCCATGTTGGCTTTTGATCACTTCCCCTGTTGATGGACATTTGAATTGTCCAGTTTGGGTATATTAAAAATGAAACTGGGCTGGGCATGGTGGCACATGCCTGTAATCCCAGTACTTGGGAGGCTGAGACAGGAGGATCACAGGTTCAAGACCAACCTCAGCAACTTAGTGAGACCCTGTTTCCAAACAAAAAATAAAAAAGGTCTGGGGGTATAGCTCAGAGGTAGAATGCCTCTGGGTTAATTTCCCAGACCACACACACACAAAAAAGAAAATAAAGAAAGAAAACAAAAAAACTCTTATGAACATTTATGTACAAGTGTGTGTATGTGTGTATATTTCTTTTCTCTTGGATAAATGAAAAATATGAAAAAAGTCTGGGGCATATAGTGGGGTTGTGCCATCCCCTCCTTTTTAAAAAACTTTTCCAAAGTGTTTCTATCATTTTACATCTCCATGAGCAGTGTATGAAAGATGAGAGTTCAGGCTCCTCCACATTCTCCCAATTCTTGCTGTGGTCAGCCTTTTTAATTTTATGCATTCTAATAAGTGCATAATGATATCTCATTGTGGTTTCAATTTGTAGTTCCCTAATTTGCACATCTTTCCATATATATATTTTCATTCTTTGGTATAGTATGTGTTCAAATCTTTTGTCCATTTTTTGACTGGGTTATTTTCTTGTTGAATTTTGAGAGTTATTTATATATCTTGCACACAAATCCTTTATCATATATGTGCTTTGCAAAGATTTTCACCCAATCTGTGACTTGTCTTTTTATTCTTTTAGTGTCTTTCTATGGGTAGACATTTTAAATTTTTATTAAGTCCAATGTATCAACTTATTCTTTTAGAGGTTAAGCATTTGGTCTAAGAAACTCTTGCCTAGTCCACTGTAAAAATTTATTTTTCTCTAGAAATTTTATATATTTAGGTTTTACATTCAGGTCTATGATCTTTTTGGAGTTAACTTTTTGTATATGATACAAGGTGTTGATACAAGTTCCTTCTGTGGGTGGGGTGGGAGCTTGCTTCCTTTTTATAACCTCATACATATATCATAGGATCAACACTTGGCACTCATTCTTGATAACCATTTGTATAACCATTTGTACTTCTACATTGGACCCCACTGGTTATAGATGCTCTTTTCAACATTTTGCTGAGCAGAGCTAAGGTTAGGACCAAGTTTCCTGATGATGGTTAGGGCCAGCCTTTGGCTTAGTTAGTCTCAGTCTCATGCACGGGGTCCACATGGGGCCCTTTCTTTGAATCTAACTGATCATTTCTTTGCTACGTATACCTCTTAACCTATTTTCTTATTATTAGCTGATCATATTACATGCCTGGCTTAATTTCGGCAGAAAGATAGCATTCATTTTCTCCTTTCTTTCAACTATCTAATGTATAGCTCACTTTTAGCCTTCTCTATAGTCATTCTCCAATACTGGTCTCCAGTACCAAATCTAGTTTATTTAGTTCATTAGGTTAATTTATCCTAATGAACTAAAGTGCTTATTGAGTTTTACCAGGTGCTATGCAAACTGTAACAAAGCCGAGCCCCTCCCTGCTCTCAGAGGTTATAGCCTAGTGGTGGAGACAGAAAAATAAATAGGCTAATACAGTACAGTGAAATGAGGGCTAAACTGGGGGAAATTGCAAAAGCTTCCCAAAGATTCTCCCCTTCTTAACTGCCCCCCCAACATCTTGGTTGTTTATTCTCAAGAAGCACCTGTGTTCAGTTTCTCCTTGTCCAGTTATCCAATGAATGTGGCCACTTCCGGTGAGCACCTTGTCATTGGCACTCATGATACCTCTGCAATAGGGAAAAATACATGGTTCCGAACTAGTTAATTAATTTGTCACTGAAATCTTAACTTTGACTGTGGGCAAGTAGCCTTACCCATGAATGGAAAGGTGTGTATTTCCTGTAGAAATTTCCTTTTTTTTTTTTTTTTTTTTTTGCAGAGCTAGGGATTGAACCCAGAGGCATTCTACCTCTGAGCTACACCCAGCCCTATTTTTTATTCTTTATATTGAAACAGGAACAGGGTCTCACTAAGCCGCGGAGGGCCTCACCAAGTAGCTGAGGCTGGCTGCGAACCTGTGATCCTCCTGTCTCAGCCTCCCAAGTACTGTGATTACAAGTGTGTGCCACCATGCCTGGCTGTAGAAATTCTTTTGTTCCTTTCTCTGACTGCTTTTTCCAATGCACTATATGTAAAAGTACACTTATCTTATACTGTAAGTGCAAGTCCTTGTTCTGTCATTTGCTGTGTGACTCACAGCTATTCTTATTGTGATATTTTAATTTATTTATGTTTTTTACTGGTTCATTGTCATCTCACATCATTATGAGGTTCAGAGTGATAGAAACATACATGCACGTAGCACTTGGTGTGCTTCTCTCTGGGTCTTACCCCATCCCTCCCCCTCCCCGTACATAATATTGAAATTGGTATTGATAACTTCATATATGAACCACATTATTTGAACCGTTTCTTTCATAAAGTCTCCCCTTTCTTCTCCCCACCTCCCTCCACAAATCCCCTTCCACTATTCTACTAGTATCTCCCTTCATTTATTTATTTATTTATTTATTTATATTTTTTATTTTTTTGTGGTATCGGGGATTGAGCCCAGGGGCATTCTACCTCTGAGCTATAACCCCAGCCCTATTTTTTATTCTTTAATTTGAAACAGGATCTCACTAAGTTGCAGAGGGCCTCACTAAGTAGCTGAGGCTGGCCGCGAACCTGCGACCCTCCTGTCTCAGCCTCCCAAGTACTGGGATTACATGTTTGCACCACCATGCCTGGTGTCTCCCTTCATTTATCTGAAGTCCCTTTTGTTTCCCTATTTCTCTCTAGCTTCCACATATGAGTATATACATAGTTTTTTAAATGTATAAATGGAAAGTTCTGATTCTAAAATGCTAGGATGATTTATTTTTCAAATGACTTAAAATTTACCTTTTATTCAGCATGTTAAGACCATCTCTCCTCTGTCAATACAACTCAATAGCCATCGTGTGTGTGTGTGTGTGTGTGTGTGTGTGTGTGTGTATACATTTATATATCAATGTGCTTATGTACAAATATTTCTACTTCACTTTTATGTTTGACTGAATGAAAATACTGCTGTGGATTTTCTTTGAGATCATAAAATTAATAAGGCAGTAGTTATTTTTGAGTTGATGTAGCACCATCACTTCGGCATCTAGTACACAGTGTTGACCAAATGATTTTATTTTCCTGGATTCATACATAGATAAGAGAATGTCTCTGTAGTCCTTCAGGTTGGGCACTTCCGATATACAAGGTACAGTTTTGGCTTGTAACTTTTTTCATTAGACATGAAGATTGAAGGCGTGAACTGTCTGATTGAATCCGTTTTCCCTCCAGTTTTGCTTGTGTGGGAGTGGCCTCACCTCCCAGCTCCTCCTTGGCTAAGTCCAGTGAAGCCCCACTGGGAGCGTGGCAAGAAGAGAGGAGTGGTGCCAACAGACTGGAGAGCTTTAATGCTGCTGGTGCCTGCGCCATTACCCAGGAAATGCAGGTTAATGTGGAGGAAGGGAGGGAACTGTGGGAGGCAGCAAAGCAAACCCAACCCCTATTAGGCAGAACACTCATGCAGTGTACAGAGAAGGAGGAAGGGATGAGGGTCAAAAAGTCAGAGACGCTCCCTCACTCCCTAATCCAAGAAAACATGCTAGGGACAGGGATTAAAAAAATGGCGATAGAATGAACGTTGAATTAATTCTCGTAGACTTGGCTCTCACACTGTGCCCTGGCCCAGAGATAACTGACTCTAAATCTTTGCAGGGCAAATTGCCCACAATGGTGGAAAGGATGAGATCATGGGACAGGATACAGGAGATGTATTTCACAGTCCCTACTAAATTTTGGATCTGTTGCATGTAAACCATAACTTGGAATATGTAAACAACTTTATTATAAAGCAGAAGAATTCAGTTCATCAGTGAGTATGATGAGTATATATTGAAACCCATAAAAGGTTTTGTGAGGACATGGATTTGAAGTCAGCCTTGTAGAACTGGAAAGATTTTCTCAAGCCAATATTGCAGAGGTAAAGCAGAACTCATTAAAAAAAATGGAAGAGAAGTTGGGAAATAAGAAGGTACTTGGGAGAATATTAATAGTCTAATCTGGCTAATGGATGAGATACAATGTGGGTTTAAAAAGAAGGTAGTCAGGCGTATTAGCATATGCCTGTAATCCTAGTACTTGGGAGGCTGAGACAGGAGAATCACAGGTTCAAGGCCAGCCTCAGCAACTTAGTGAGGGCCCTCTGCAATTTAGTGAGACCCTGTTTCGAAATAAAATAAAATAAAATAAAATAGGGCTGAGGGTGTAGCTCAAAGGTAGAATGCCCCTGGGTTCAATCCCCAGTAACACACACACACACACACACACACACACACACACACACACACAAAAGAAAGAAAAGAAAAGAAAAGAAAAGAAAAGAAAGGAAAAGAAAAGAAAAAAGAAAGATGGTATTATATGCACCAAAGTGGTTCTTTCCTTTCCTCTCTGCCCCTGCAACTTTTGCAGTCAGGTCACTTGTGTGCCCTGGGGAAGAATAACTCCCTTTACTGAGCCCCCCTATCTTTAAGGGTGAAGGTATGACATTTATTTATTTTTCTTTTAATATACTTTTATTGTTGCATTGTAATTATACAACATAATGAGGTTCTGAGTGATAGAAACAACATGCACACAGCACTTGGTGTGTTTCCCTCCAGATCCCGCCCCACTTCCTTCCCCTCCCTGTACATGTTATTGATATTGGTGTTGATAAAAAAAGAAAGAAGATTGTGATGGTGGGTTGAAGAAATCCTTGAGGTCCCTAGACGCCACTCTGGGCTTGGTTTCTCCTTGTCCCACTCTGTCACAGGTGTTTCGTGTTGTACTCCCTCTGGGATCTCAGGCAGAGCCCACATGGTGGGAATATGTGAAAAGCTTCCTCATCCATTTGGGTTTGATGTACATCATGTTCCCTGTGATTAGGGTCAAGAAGTTCAGCCCTGGGGGACTCCGTATTCCCCAGATCTTCATCCCCAAGGCTCCCCTGAGGCCCTAAGTAGAGCCTTCCTGCACCTCTGCTCCCCAACCAGCCCCAGGGCACAGCACCTTGTACTTCCTCCAGCCCCTGTGTGCACCAGCTGAGCTTCTCCTTGCTCCCCTTTCCATATTCTGACTCTTTGCTATGCCTAGTAGCACTCTACAAATGAATCCTAGCCCATATGAGGGGGGTCCTGGAATCCTACAGAGTTCTCCCCTCACCCCCGAAAGGGCCTCACCACCTGTGGACGGAGTGTTCCTACATCTGTGAAACTTGGCTGCACTTGCACCTGCTTTGTGCTTATTTTTATTCCACATCCACATATTGCTTAAGAAATCAGCTTCCCAGATATGCTGATAAATTATATTCCTAGGTAGTGGACACGAGCATAACGGAGTCTAAAAAAACTTCTCCATTGTAAGCAATTGCACAATGTCAGGCCACTGTTTGATACACATTTCCAGAGGGAACATGTGTCCTCTTACTGATCCCTACTCTCTTCCCTGCCATATTCTCCTTTCCCACAGTGATCCTACAAACCTATAACTTCTTTCTGTAGTATTCCAGCTCCTAGTCTAAGGACTGAGGCGTGTGGAAGGTTTGAACCTGGAATATGGGAACGAAAGCTGGTGTTGAGTGAATCTGGGTTATTCTGAGGCTCTGCCCTCAAGTGCTCTGTGATTTGGAAGAGCTCCCCTTGGCCTTAGCATTCCCTCCCCTATGAGGGTCTGGGAGAGCAGAGGGGCATTGGTAATAGATGATCAATGCAGCTGAGCGAAACATCTGGAGAAGAAACAAATTTCTCATTACGATCCTTACCATTTTCCCCCAATATACATTAGGATCTCGCCAACTGGAGTTTTTCCAACTGGAAATGCCATAATAAGAGATTAATTTTACTAAAAAAATGGGCAAGAAATGAGACAGAAAGTTGTAGCACTGTTTTAAATCCTGTCTCCACTGAGTTGTTCAGCTCACACTAAAGAAAACATTGGGGAAGAAACATGGAATGTATGAAAATTAAAAGGCTGCAGAAAATAAAATTTTATGAGTTTGGTTTCTAGAGCACTCTCTGTTACACACATACTCACACTCACACACACATTAAAAAAAATATCGGTAAGTGTTTGTGTCACCTAATGGACACGTAGACCTGAAAGAAATGTGTGTAATTCTGACCTCAGTAATTCTAGAAGCCCAGTCCTTTAGTGTTTAATATTGTTTCAGAGTTTGTGCTGTTAAATCAAAAGGTTATCTATAATACATCTGGTGCTATTAATGGGAAAGATCAGGGGTATTCAAAAGACATTTATTCATTATTAATATAGATAATAAAGGATCATTTATGAGGCTTCAGATGAGATTTTTATCATCAAAAGCTTAAAAAGGGAAATTTATTTTTGCTCCGGGACAGACACGAGAGGTGTCTATAATGGGAAATGTGAGCGTCAACACAAAACTGTCAGACTCACTCTGTTTCTGAAGATGGCTGATACTTTATAGCAACAGATTAAAAAGAAAATAAAATTTTGTGCTTTAAATTTCTGTTGACAGCCACTTCGTGATTTATTCTCAGTTTGTCCTTTATTGAGATGGTTTGTTGATGTTCTCTGTTTCTCTCCTTCTCTTTGATGGCTTAGGTCAATTAAATGAGGAGGAATTCATCAAACTCTACACAATATTGGGGACCACTGATAAATAAAGAAAGTCAACCCCAGAATCTCTACATCCTAATGTGAGCCACAAGTTCAGCTTTCATTGAACACAAGAGGCGGTAAGAGAGGGTGGCTTAAAAATATGCTATTTTGAAGGAAGGTGATATAAGCCTGGGAGACTTAGAAGAGCTCTTAGATTTTGAACACAGCATTACTGGAATTAATATGAGCTTGTGCTGGAGCAAAGTGAATTTAAAATGGGTTTTTAAGGAAGTTGGAGAGATTTTTAAAAAGTTTTTCTGACTTGGATTTGGCAAACAAACATCAACCAATCAATTCTGCAGCCAAAGTTATGGCTGGAAACTTAATTGGATTTTGAGTTTGTAATCTACACAAGTGAGAAGTAGAAAACTAAGGATGCTTCGCACAGTCTCAGGTACAGGCCAGGAGCTCAGGAAATGTTTACTGAATAAATTAACATGTCCAGTTAGGTCCAGGTACCAAAGTCGGAGTGATCTTGGACCAGAGGAGAGCAGGTATTTTCCAAAGGCATTTATTCATTACCAGTATGCATAATTAAAACTTGTATGTGTGGGATATCAGATGAATTATCTCCATTAAAGAATAATAAGGGAGCCGGGCGTGGTGACACACGCTTGTAATCCCAATACTTTGGGAGGCAGAGACCTGAGGATCCGGGTTCGCGGCCAGCCTCAGCTCTCTCTCTCTCTCTCT
>PVJS01006943.1:0-12303 GCA_004027185.1 Glis glis
GAGGAAGTGTGGATGTTTGTACATCTTACATCTGAGTACTAAGTCTAAGGAGATTTTCTTTTTTATTTTTTGCAGTACTGGGGATTGAACCCAGGGGCATTCTATCTCCGAGCTACACCTCCAGCCCTATTTTTATTCTTTATTTTGAAACAGGGTCTCACTAAGTTGTGGAGGGCCTCACTAAGTAGCTGAGGCTGGCTGTGAACCCGGATTCTCCGGTCTCAGCCTCCCAAGTACTGGGATTACAAGCGTGTGCCACCATGCCCGGCAGGAATTTTCAATTAATGCTATACCACTTTTGTGTAAATAATTTTAATTTTGTCTTTTAATATAATGACAGTTCATCCTCCCCATTTGCATAGTTCTACTAGATTAAGAGTGACATTAGATATCTTTGCTTATTTATTACTTATGGAAATAACTCTGAAGATTAATGTTTAATACAAATTGTTTTCAAATATTTATTTATTTATACACTAACGTAATTTCCTTCTAGTTCTGGTTTTTATTTTTATTTTATATATTTTTAACAGCATCAGGGACTGAACCCAGAGCCTTGTGTATGTGAGGCAAGTATTCTATCACTGAGCAATATCCCAGCCCCTTAGTTCTGATTTTTAAAAGTTCTTTTCTTAGACCAGTAGAGTTGTGAAAAGGGATTGGGGGAGGGAAAGGAGAGGTACGGGGAGGGCAACAGAGCATATAATGTCATGTGCATATATGAAGGTATCACTATGAATTGCACTATCATGTACAATAACAATGCAAAAATAAAAATTATAAAAATAAAAGTTATTTTCTTTTTCTCATAAGTGGATATAAACTTTCAAATTCCTTTTCCACATTTATTGAAATTATTATGTAGTTCTTGTCCTTTGACTTACTATCATTATTATTATTATTATTTTGGTACTGGGGTTTAAACCCAGGGGCATTCCACCTCTGGGGTATACCCCTAGCCCTTTTTACTTTTTATTTTGAAACAGGGTCTTGCCAAGTTGCTGAGGGCCTCACTAAGTTGCTAAGGCTGGTCTTGAACCTATGATCCTCCTGACTCAGCCTCCCAAGCACTGGGATTATAGGTGTGCACAACCATGCACGCTCCTTTGATTTACTTATATACTAATATTAAGGAATTGTTGAACTCATAAAATCAATGTTAATTGACTATGGTAGATAGCTATTCCAATATTCTGCCAACTTTACTTTGTTTTTATTTTATTTTGGCCTTTCAAATCTGCCTAAGTAAGATTGATTTACACCTTTTGTATATTGAATTCTTTTGGTCATCTTTGCTATTTTTTGTTTATGCTAATTTCATAAAATTAACTGAATTGCTTATCACTAAAACTTTCTGATCCTAAAATCTTTTTTTTTTTTTTTTTGCAGTACCAAGGATTGAACACAGGGGCATTCTACCTCTGGGATACACCCCCAGTCCTATTTTTTATTCTTTATTTTGAAACAGGGTCTCACTAAGTTGTGGAGGGCCTCACTAAGTAACTGAGGCTGGCCTTGAACCCGGATCCTCCGGTCTCAGCCTCCCAAGTACTGGGATTACAAGCATGCGCCACCATGCCCAGCCTAAAATCTTTTTTTTTTTTTTGGAGAAAATTAGTTGATAACTTTCCATTTCTTTCAAGATTATTGATCTTTTTATGTTTATTTTTTTTTTTTGCGGTACTGGGGATTGAACCCAGGGGCATTCTACTTCCAAACTACATCCCCAGCCCTATTTTTTATTCTTTATTTTGAAACAGGGTCTCACTAAGTTGCAGAGGGCCTCACTAAGTAGCTGAGGCTGGCTGTGGACCTGAGATCCTCCTCTCTCAGCCTCCCAAGTACTGGGATTACAAGTGTGCGCCACCATGCCCGGCTTTATGTTTACTTTTTTTGAGTCAGTTTTGTGTGTTTATGTTTTTATTGTCAATGTTTTATTTATTGATATTTTGGAATTTATCAGCACAAATTTTTAATTTCCAAAAAATTCCCATTTCTTATTTTTCATTGTAAGGTCCTTCCTGTTCCTGGGACTTAAGCATGAGACCATAGAGGCAGGATTGTAAGACTATTCGAGAGGCTGAGTTTGGTTTCCACACATTTGCCTGTCTCTCACTGTCTATGAAAAAGATGTTACATGTGGGATGGTGGATTATTAGTCAGAAATTGTCATCATAGAAAAGGAACTGTTAATTCCTTCTTTGTATGTTTGTAGACTTTGACTCCTGTCTGCTACTGTGACACAGGTGGCTTTTCTTTAGAATGAATTACTTCTTTTCCAGGAAACTCTCTAGTTCCTCCTACAAATAGTATCCTGATAGGTCCATCCACATTCCTAGTCTCCAGATAATCCCAGGTATACCTGAGTCTTAGGGTATGATCTTTCAAGTTGAGGTCTTCCTTCCTTGTATTGGATCTCATTAATATGGTCCCAAATTATAAAAGGACAGTGGGTAGAAACTGAAGGAAGCTATATTTGAGCTCTATATTGGAAAGAATTTCTAGTAATCTTGTTCCAAGTTGAAATGGGCTTTGTATGGTGGTACCTTCCCACTCCCAATCACTGGAGGTATCTGAAAATTGATTGAGTTTTCACTTAGTAAATGTTTTAGAAGAGATTCAGGGCATTGAGGGAAGCAATTCAACAAGCGATCAGTCTCTTGTTATGAGAGTTTAGGATGATACTTCTTTGAATCTCCGATAATTCACTGAGTAAACAAAAAGTCAAAATTAATAAATTAAAAATAGTCTTGAAGCTGGACGTGGTGACACATGCCTATAATCTCAGTACTTGGGAGGCTGAGACAGGAGAATCACAGGTTCAAGGCCAGTGTCAGCAACTTAGCACGACCTTGTTTCAGAATAAAAAATACAATAGGGTGGGGTATAGCTCAGAGGTAGAATGCCCCTGGGTTCAATCTCCAGTACCACAACAAATAAATAAATAAATAAATAAATAAATAAATAAGTGTTCGAAAATACTTCCATGTTATTGAGAGCAGAGAAATAGACATGCATGGTGAATCTGGCCCAGATATAGAGAGTCCATGGAAACTAAACAAACTCTACCACTGCTATCAATACTGATCACAGTAGGCACAGCAATGACTACCATCAGCTGAGTGCCTACACTGTGACAATGTCTACGGCAAGCATTTTGCCCATGATGTTTTATTTATACTTCATAAGTAGTTGGTGAAATAGACACCACTTGTCCCATTTCATGATCTTATGCTCCATTTTTAAAGGTAAGAAAACCGGTTAAAGTAGAGCATCTCAAGGGTTGTGGATTCAAAAAGATTGTAGAAATGCTCAGACAGGATCTTAGCCCTGCAAATGGGTGGGAAGCGTGGGAGCAGCTGGATTCCCAGGCCAGTCCCCTTGGACGACATGCTACCTTGCCCCGGTGTGCTGCACTAATAGAATCCTGTATGCCTACCAAGAGTTGAGATTGGGAAACACATTAAATTACCGATCTAAGGAGACAGGTCTCATAGGGAGCCCAATTAGAGATCCAAAGCAAGGTCTGCACGACACTAAAGACCATTTTGTTTCCGCTATGCCTCATGGTCTTTGAAGAGCCGAGGAGTGATGTTTCAGAAACATCAAGTTCTTCCCATGGAATCTAAGCGAAGCAGCAGGAGATGGTTAATCATGCAACATGGGCTTCTCACAGAAGATGTAGAATCTGAACACTCTGACACCACAAAGGCTGGCACATGATGCGGACCGGTGCGGGGCTAAGACTGAGGGCTCGTTGCATCTTGGCAGATTTTCACTCACTAGCCATTTGAGTTTGGACAAATTTCTTTGCTTCTCTGTGCTTCAGGATCCTCATTTGTGAAATTCGTTCATTCATTCATTCATTCATTCATTCATTCAGTGAATGGTTATTGAAGCCTTCTGCATGTCAGACCTTTGAGCGTCTGTAAGTGCAGCGGTGAACAAAATACCTGACCTTGAGTTTATTCTACTTGGAATTCTTTGAGCTTCTTGGGTGTCTAGGTTAATTTTTTCCCTTAAAACCAAACTTGAGTTGTTGCTGGCTATTATTCATTCATATTTTTCCTTCCCCCTCTCTCTTTTCTTTCCTGGGACTCCCATGATGCACTTGCTGGTGGCTTGATGGTTTCCTGCAGGTGTCTGAAGCTCTGTTCACTGTGTTCATCAGTATTTCTCTCTGTTTCTTGGTCTGTATAATCTCAATTGGCCTATGTTTACATTTTATTTTCTTTCTTCTGCCCGTTCTGCTATGGAGAACTTATAGGGAGGAATGTCGGGATGGGCATTACTTTAGCAAGAGTGCCTATGGAAGGTCTCTGGAGGTTGCATTGGAGTTGAGATCTGAGTGAGACAGGCTTGTGTATATCCAAGGAAAAGAGCAAGTATGAAGGTGAATAGCTTAACTGAAGGAGCGGAAAGAGCACTGAGGGAGGTGAGGCGGAGCGGGGCCAGGTCATGGGGACCCCAACGCATGGCAAGTAGTTGTAGATTTTTTTTTTTTTGGTTGCAAAGGAAAGATAATGGAGAATTTTGAGTGGGAAAAATCTTATTTAGACTTGAAAAAAATAACTGTAATGATTGAAGAGTAGTAGATGGTCAAAGAGTCAGATCTGAGGCAGGGAGACTACTGAGGAGGATGCTGTAAAACTCTCCAGACCACACATGATGGTCGCTTGAGCAGGGTCATAGGATAGGGCGGAGATGGTGGGAAGCAGTTAGTTTTGGAGTATAGTTTTTAGGTGAAGTCGACAGGATTTACTGACAGATTGGATTATGCTGTGGGGTAAAGAAAGGGATCACATGATTCCTAGGATTTAGATCTAAGCAACCAGGTGGGTGTTGGGGCTACTTACTGAGGTGGGGTAGGTTTTGGGTAGGAGAACAGAAAATTTGGGAGAGAGATGAGAGTGAATAATACTGTTTAAAGAAATGTGAAGAAGTGTGAAATGAATATTTTTTCTATAGTACTTATTGACGCTCAGCCAATTTTTGCGGAATTGGTTAGCAGCCCCTCTTGTCATCTCATTGTGCTTGCTGTAAGAACACCAAAATATAATATTACTATTTGAGCAATAAGAAATAAACTTACTTTTTAAAAATACATTATTTATAGAAGTTGTATTTTGTGTGTGTGTATGCGATTACAAATACAGAACATTTTTAAAGCCCTATTGTTGAGTTGTTTAGAAAGAATGAGGCTTTCTCTTTGGTTAACGTATTTTTTAATCCTTATCTTTTTTTAAAAAACAAAACAATTCCTCCTCCTCCTCCTCCTCATCCTCCTCCTCCTCTTCCTTTTCCTCCTCCTCCTTCTCCTCCTCCTCCTGCTCCGCCTCCTTTTCCTCTTTCTTCTTCCTTTGTAATGGGGATTGAATCCAAGGGCATTCTACCTGTGAGCTGCACCCCAACCCTTTTTTGTTTCTTTTTTTTTTTGCGGTACTGGAGATTGAACCCAGGGGTATTCTATCTCTGAGCTACACCCCAGGCCCTATTTTTTATACTTTATTTGGAAACTGGGTCTCACGAAGTCGCAGAGGGCCTCACTAAGTAGCTGAGGCTGGCCGCAAACCCGGATCCTCCGGTCTCTGCCTCTCAAGTACTGGGATTATAAGTGTGCGCCACCACGCCCGACTCCTTATTTATTTCTTACTTTGTTGAAACAGGGTCTCACTAAGTTGCTGAGGGTCTCACTAAGTTTCTGAGGCTGGCCTCGAACCTGAGATCCTCCTGTCTCAGCCTCCCAAGTGCTAGGATTACAGGCATGTTCCACCACACCATAATGCTTATCTTTTGTCCATAATGCTTATCTTTTCAATTGACACACCACATTTGTACATATTGATGGGGGACCATGAGATGTTTTAATATATGTATACATGGTATAATGTTCAGATTAGGGTAATAAGGATGGTGGACTCTTCTCAGACTGAATTGTAGATTGTGCTTGGAACCATGGGTTGGAGAAAGGGTTAATTTTCCCCTGGAGATTGCCATAAACTAGTGAATTTGATGGGAATTGCTATGTCTCTACCTGAGCTCTCCAGACAGACGTACAACACAAATAAATGCTCCTATTCTGAGGCCTTTATTTAATTTTAAACTCATTTCCAATTGTTTCAAACCCTCCTGCATCTGCAACAGAATCTCTATTATTTAGGCAGACTTGATTTTTTTCATGGAGAGGTGGGAGGACTTAATTACAGTTTCAATACACATTGGCATGCTCAGCGCAATTGAGAAGGAAGTCAGAGAATTTTGAGAATTTAAGCCAAACGACTTATTCCATCTTAATAAGGTTGTGACTTGATGTTTGTTTTACCAGAAAATATCCCCATAAGCACCAAATAATTGGGCTTTATTCTATAGCCTGAAGGCCAATAGCCTGCACTTGGTGAAACCAACTGAAAAAGTGAATTCCAAAGATGGAATTTCTCCATGGAAAATGTGTTGCTCGCAGTCCTTGGTATTCACACCTAAGGCCTGTTGGCAGCTGTTCTTTGGCTGGCTGAGACAGGCATGGTGGTACATAAAGGCAGTTTCTATGGAAACCTGAACCCAAATGCTATTGGGGTTTTGACATCAAAGGCAATGTCCTGAATTGTTTGGAGAGCCCGGTGAAGGTTTTAGAACTTTATTGTTCTCCACAGAAAACAGTGCAGTCAAGGCTTTGGAATGCTTTCTTCTCCAGGTGCACAAGAACTGGGGATGCAAAGTAGAAGTTTGTAGTTTATTGTGAATTTATTCGCTCTAATTATTTTACCAGCTCTTTTATACCATTCATGTCTGCCATAAAGAAAATTGTCAACTTCCATTTTTTCCCCTGTCTCATCTTTATTTTAATAGAAAGGTGAAGAAATAAGGCACACAGAATGTACTGAGCTTATAAATTTGGTTTCAGAGTATGGTTCCTTCTTTTCATGAGTCATGGGTAATCTATTCAGGATACTGTTTTTTTCCACATACTTTTATTAATATATACAAATGACTGTGTTGCCAGGTATAATTCAGGTGAACTTCACTTCTGCCTATAAAGAAGGTTTTGAAGGTGTCCCTTCAAATAAGTATAGTTTTTAAATGGTTTCCTTCTTTAGTATTTGTGACATGAACTTCATTATCACAATGTTAGTAGAAATTAAAGTGGAAGAAAATATTTTCCATGGATGTATCTTTGTCTTCCCCAAGAGTCCTTTTTTTTTGGTGGATCTTGATTTAGATATGTTTCTTCTGACAAGTTCCCACTTTACAAAATCCAAAGCATCCTGACTATGACAATGCTATATATTCTTCCTGGCTGTTGGAGGTTGTCAAGATGAAGGATCTGAACATGCTGCATTTCGTCTGTGGGGATTTACATCCTTGGTTTTGAGGGACATTTCAGAGGCAGATGGATGTATTATGATGAGTCACAGTATTCAAAACTCATCACTTTCCAACAAAGTAATGAAATGAGGGCTTTGTGTGTTACACCAAGATTTATGATTTTATTAATCTATGCATATGAAATACAGATGAGAGAGTGGCAGAATCTGCAGGAGCTCTCTATGAAGCTTTTATTTAACCTTTTATATGCTTTACTTCTCAGAGACGTCCAGAACTTAAGTAATGAAGCTTCTGAGACTGTCTACTGAAGTCTGTAGTTTTCTGATCTTTCCTGTAGGGAGAAGGCGCCTCTATCTACCACAGGAATCATATCTTCTCTGCTCCTCCTCTCTGGAGTGGTTCCCTTTTGTCCTAGCCACATTTCCAGGCTACTTCTAGATAATTCTCTTTATTTCTCATTCCTGCTTCCTTCCTCACCTGTGGGGAATCAGATGCATACTTGGAAGGTTCTTTTCTTGTTATACTTCGATTTTCTCCTTCCCCTGGTTTCCTATTTTCTCCTTCTCTGAAGCAATTCAGGTCCCAAAGAGGACATTTGACTTTAGATTGTGATGTAGCTTAATCTGAAAATTTAACTTCTCTATTTGCAAAACATTATGCTTAAATAGTGAGCTATAACTAGGGTTCAAATCAAATTGGCAAACTGGCTGTTTGCCATTGAATACACAGAATCATGGGATGAAAAAATACAGGAAGGATTTGGGGGAGTATTTATCAGTATTTTGCCATCATTTTGACTAAAGGACCTCTAACAGTAGAAGAAAAAGAGTCTATTCAGTAGATATCTGGGAGCATAAAGAAAGTTCCACCGAGATTGACCAAAATGTTTTTGAAGCCTACTATTTTATCTTTGAAATGCAGCAAATCTGAAAAGTCCCAGATTATACCCTTACTTATTTTCTAGGAAAAGTAATGTTTTAAATTTACTTATCATTGAGGACAATGGTCTCTGTTTATAAAACACATTTATGTAGCACCTACCACATGTCTATATACCTTGAGAGGTTTATATACACAATTACAAAAAAAATGCTATCTGGGTGGTTGTGTTCTATGGCAGGTGAGGGAACTAAGATCTAGAAATATAAAGAGATTTTCTCAAGGTAAACATGAGAACCAGCATGAGAATTCAGGTCCAATGACTTCAGCTTAAGGGGTTTCCCATTAAACTTTGACACAAGTTTCGACCTGATGTCTTTTCCACATGTGTTCCTAGAAACTGGGGTTTCTGTGAGGAAAATCTTTGGAACCTGCATGACCTGTTTAACTTGGTCTATGGTACACAGGTGAAGCTGGAAAACTATCACGTGAATAAAGTCTATAGTGCCTCTGATGGCATCCTTGCTCAGAAGGGGGGGTTGTAAGGTGGTGTGTGTGTGTGTGTGTGTGTGTGTGTGTGTGTAGCAGACAGTGGGAGAGTGGGGGTGAGTGAGGTGGTTGTAGCAGTGGTGAGTAAAATTCAACAATAGATCACTGTATTTTGCCATTTTTCTGAAACCACCATTCTTTCCTGAAAGCCATTAGTCTGGTTTTGGCTTCAGGCTGCTGGAGGGAAGCATTATTTAGTGAGTGTGGCAGGGGCTGATTCTTGTGGAATTCCTGAAAGTTATATTTGGCTAATGTCAAAAATTTCATAAGATTTTGGATTTTCAGAGACATTTTGTACTCAGGAGCTTGATCTAAATAATCTTGTTTTCAGCTGGGCGTGGTGGGGCATTCCTGTAATCCCAGTACTTGGGAGGCTGAGACAGGAGGGTCACAAGTTCCAGATCAGCCTCAGCAACTTAGGGAGGCCCTCTGTAACTTAGTGAGACCCTATTTCAAAATAAAAAATAAAATAAGGTTGGGGGTATAGAGGTAGAATGCCCCTGGGTTCAATTCCTAGTAACTAACACACACACACACACACACACACACACACACACACACACACGTCCTGTGTTCTATCTGTCCTATAAAATCAATGGATTAAAAGAGCTCGATTTGTTCCATATGGAAGACATAAAAAATACTTGAGTTTCTGAATGGATGGATGAAGCTCTGAATAACTGTTCCCCAAATTTATATTGCCGTTTTCAGAGGAGGCCAACCTGTAATTCTAAAGCCATGTCCAAGCCTTCAGACCTTCATATATAAGGGAATAATTTTGCTATTCTAAAATAAATTGATGAGATCCCTTGAAAGACTAAAATACAAGTAAGACGTACCTAGTCTAACCAACTAGACAGAAATAAGGACCAATCTTTACTTCTTCCTCTCCTGGGTGAGATGAGAGAAACCTGGCTCCTCTCTCTGGTCAGGTGAACTCTTCATGAGTGTTCATCAAACCATTATTTGCACTCATCAAATAATCCTGGCCTTCTACTTGATGTCAGCTACTCTAAGTTAGAAATATGAAGATGACTAAGGTCAGCTGTGTCCCCAAGTTTCTTACAATCCAGTAGAAAGACAGATGCAGGAGTAACTAACATAATATAATATGCTAGTGGCATAAGCCGGAAGGACAGTATTAATTGATATTATTTTGGGAAGGGGAGTTAAGGAGGGTTTCACTGAGAAACATTTCCTAGGGAGAAGAGGGGAAAAGGTATGGAGAGAGGAAAAGCAAGGGCGGGGCAGTGGAAGTAGAAAAGTGGCACGATTGACTAAGAAATGGTAAAGAGGAAAGGTCATGCAAGTAAGGCTGGGAAGGGCGTTCATGCACGCCACGTATGTGTAGTGCCAGCCAAGGAAGCACATGACTGAGGGCGAGCTCTTTAAATGATGTATGATGTCTCTGATGGGAACGCGTAGAATTGATTGGGTGGCAGGTGCTGAGAAGACTGGGGAGAAGGGAGCCAGTGTCGTTGAATTCTATAATGCCTTTTTCTCATACAGAAGCAAAAACTGTGTTCAAAATAAAGGCAGACCTTCAAAAGCTGCTTGACAGACAAGATGACAATAAATAAAGAGAAAAAGTAGCTGCATATAATGAGAAGGAGATGTGTGCAGGAACAGAATTGTGTGAGAAGAGAATGAGAAGCTCTTTAAAATAAGACATTCAGATTTCTTGGCTGAAACCAGGGGAAAGTGAGGAGGACTGGCCTGGCGTGTCACTGCGCTCCCAGTCAACTGCACGGGCTGCTGCAGGCTGACCTAAAAACGGGCCTGGATTTCTAGAAGGCTTGAGGTACTCTGCATGCATTGACTGGGGGGATAGCACAATACCGTTGTTTCCAGTGCTGATGTTCTATTTTTTATAGGCTGGCGGATTGTCATTAGATGCAGCTGTTATTTATCTCCCCATGGGAGAGAGCAATCACTCACTGTACCTGCAGTGCTCTAGCAACCGCGACCTTCCTGAACATTCATGTGGTATCAGGTGGACAAGTTCAGGATGATGGTTATGGTGAAGTGCTCACATTTGACTGCTTACTGGTTTCGTGTTGGTCTTAGCGTCTCTGGTTTCATCTGTGTAGATTCTCTTTGGAGGTTATGTTGCTAAAGAAAAATCTATAGTCACCCTGGACTTGCTGTATTTTCCCAGAATGCCTCCCTCTTGTTTGGAGGGCTTGTTTTTCAGTCTGGCTGCACTGAAGACTCTTGGCGGTGAAACCCTCTGAGTGCCCACAGCGGGGCAGCCCCGTACGTGTTGTTTTTACCTCTCACCCTCAGTGTTTTGGAATGCCAATTTCTTTTTTTTTTTTGCGGTACCGGGGATTGCACCCGGGGGTGTTCTACCTCCGCGCTACACCCCCAGCCCTATTTTTTATACTTTATTTTGAAAACGGGTCTCACAAAGTTGTGGAGGGCCTCACTAAGTAGAGAGAGAGAGAGAGAGAGAGAGAGAGAGAGAGAGACAGGGAAAGAGAGAGAAAGAGAGCTGAGGCTGGTAGCGAACCCGGATCCTCCAGTCTCCGCCTCCCAAAGTACTGGGATTACAAGCTTGTGCCACCACACCCGGCTTGGAATGCCAATTTCTAAAAGTATTTCCGAGTGTGTTATGAGCTTAAAGTTGTGTAATACTAAAATCATGAAAATTCTCTGCTTAAACAACACTTAGTTTCCTGATTAATTTACAAGATGTTAGAAGAAACTATTTCATGTGGGTGATTTTTGTCTGGTTTTACCATGGTGTAATTTGTAAAATTAAGAGTAAATTACAAAAGAAAAAAATGAGACTTCCAGAAACAGTGTTTTATTCCCAAGGTTGTAGGGAAGTTGGAAGCAGTTACTCTTAGCCAACTAGAGTAGAGGAAGAGAGCAAGGAAGACATATCTGTATCATGTATTCATTTACTTCATACGATTTAATGTTATGTGAAAAATATCCAGATATCAAACTTTTTTTTTTTTTTTGCGGTACCGGGGATTGAACCCAGGGGCATTCTACCTGTTGTGGAGGGCCTACTAAGTAGCTGAGGCTGGCCGTGAACCTGCATCCTCTGGTCTCAGCCTCCCAAGTACTGGGATTACAAGCATGCGCCACCACGCCCGGCTCAGATATCAAACTTCTAAAAACGAATAGACACACCCCTTGCCCACACATACTCACAGCTCCTCCCATTATTGATGGCTGGCACCAGAGTGGTACATTTGTTTTAAGCAACTAACTGACATTAATACACTGTCAGTACCCAGTCTTCACTTGTTTGGTTCTGCTACAACAGAATACTATAGACTGGGCAGCTTATAAACAATGGACATTTATTTCTTACAGTTTTGGAGGCTGAGCTGGGCGTGGTGGCACACGCTTGTAATCCCAGTACTTGGGAGGCTGAGACCAGAGGATCCCGGTTCGTGGCCAGCCTCAGCTACTTAGTGAGGCCCTCCACAGCTTAGTGAGGGGGGATAGCACAATACTGAATAAAGAATAAAAGAAGGCCAGGTGTGGTGGTGCACGCTTGTAATCCCAGTACTTTGGGAGGCGGAGACCGGAGGA
>PVJS01006943.1:12403-38935 GCA_004027185.1 Glis glis
AACTCCACAACTTCATGAGACCCGGTTTCAAAATAAAGTATAAAAAATAGGGCTGGGGGTGTAGTGTGGAGGTAGAACACCCCTGCGTTCAATCCCCGGTACCGCAAAAAAAAAAAAAAAGAGAAAAAAAATAAAGAATAAAAAATAGGGCTGGGGTGTAACTTGGAGGTAGAATGCCCCTAAGTTTAATCCCCAGTGCCACACACACACACACACACACACAAAAAAAAAAAAAAACAATTTTGAAGGCTGACAAGTCCAAGATCAAGGCATGAGCCGATTCAGTGTCTGGTGAGAGATGGCTTCCTGGTTCATAGATGGTGGTTTTGCTGTGTCCTCACATAGTGGATGGGGCAAGGGAGCTCCCTGGGGTCTTTTTTTTTTTTGGTACTAGGGATTGAACACAGGGGCATTCTACCTCTGAGCTACATTTCCAGCCCTATTTTATTTTATGTACATTTTGAAACAGGGTCTCATTAGGTTGCTGAAAGTCTCACTATGTTGCGGAGGCTGTCCTCAAACCTGTGATCCTCTTGTCTCAGCCTCCCAAGTACTGGGATTATAGGTGTGCACTGCCATAACCAGCTTCTGAAGTCTTTTTTATAAAGACACTAATCCCAATCATGAGGGCTCTACCCTTATTAGCTAATCAACTACCAAAGGCCCCAGCTCCTAATTCCATCACTGTGGGGGTAAGGATTTCAACATGTGAATTTGGGGAGGGAGGTGCACAAACAGTCTATAGCATACTCAAAGTCCCTAGTTAGTATTAGGGTTCATGCTTGGTGTTGTTTATTTTATGGATTTTGGCAACGTGTAATGATATGTATCTACTATTATAGTGTTCTAGAGAATAGTTTCACTTCCCTAAAATCCTCTGTGATCCAGAAAACATTTTCATAATATGTTTTAGAAATATGTATACATGTGTATGTGTATATATATATAAAATCAGCATTAAATTCAGCAGTATGTTTTATAAATGCTGATACTGGCTTAGAAATTCAGATTTCCTGCTTGCTAGCTGGGTGTACAACTGTCTTTTCCTACACCTGGCCTTATACTAGCTGGCTCCAGGCCCATCAGCCACACTAATGTCATTAGACCTGAAGAGTGGGGAAGTGGGATTACTTGGGCTGGGAGATATTTCTTTTTAAGATTTATAGATACAATGAGATATGTTGGGGAAGAGTCTCAACCCCATTCAAGAGTGGTGAAATAAACATGTTAGGGATGTCTCAATCATTTTGGAATACGCATATTTGTGTTGAAGGATGGCACTCACTTAGAGCCCTGGGGTCTCCTGTCCTTCATACTTTCATATGCCACATTGTGGCCACGCTGAGAAATCCTGGCACACCTCTTCTCTGCAAAGCAGAGAAATGGTAGTGGCAGGTGGTGGTGTAGAGGCAGCATACATGTGGAGAATCAGGTGCTATGATTTTTTTAAAAAGTGTAGTTACTTCCATAGAAATAAAAAGATTAATAATAACATTTAAAGGGAGGAAATGGCCCAAGGAAAGAAATTTTAGGAAAAATACCTAGGAATCTAAATAAAGCCTGTTTCAGACTTTCTTGTTATCTTTTGTTCCTGTTAATTTGGGGAATATGCTGGTTAAAGCAAGAACAAAAACATAACAATGAAATATTTTTCGATTACACATGGGGTAAAAAGGAATGTCCATAGCATTCTTTTTTTTTTTTTTTTTTTTTTTTGCAGTACCAGGGATTGAACCCAGGGGCATTCTACCTCCGTGCTACACCCCCGGCCCTATTTTTTTATACTTTATTTTGAAACCGGGTCTCACAAAGTTGCGGAGGGCCTCACTAAGTAGAGAGAGAGAGAGAGAGAGAGAGAGAGAGCTGAGGCTGGCCGTGAACCTGGATCCTCCCGTCTGTGCCTCCCAAAGTATTGGGATTATAAGCGTGCGCCACCATGCCCGGCTCTTCCATAGCATTCTTTAAATAGGAATTGTAGCTCTGTCTGAAGATAGGCAGACCATTGTGAAATGGTAGCTGGGAGAGATGAAGTTGTTGGGTAGTTTGGGAAAATAAAAGGCTGTCGCTTTATTTTATTTTTATTTTTATATTTTTGGTGCTGGGGATTGAACCCAGGTGCATTTTACCCCTGAGCTACACCCCCAGCACTTTTTATTTTTTTTTTATTTTGAGACAGGGTCTTGCTAAGTTGCTGAGGCTAGCCTTGAACTTGTGATCCTCCTGTCTCAGCCTCCCAAGTACTGGGATTACAGGCATGAACCACCATGCCTGGCAAGGCTGTTATTTTAATTAAATTCAGGGTCTCACTAAGTTGCTGAGGCTGGCCTTAAGCCTGCAATCCTCCTGTCTTATCCTCCCAAGTACTGGGATTACAGGCATGTGCCACTGCACCCTGCTTGGAATAATTTCCATTTTTTGTGGTGTTTAAATATGGACATGTTTAAGATAGGCTTGAGAAGGCAGGGAAGATTTACTTGCATAGAAATTTACATCCAGCTATAAATCCAGTATCTTCATCTCTTGATGTCTGAGGGCAGCGGTGAGAGTGAGCACAGTATGTGGTGAATATATGGAGGGAGACATGAAAGGGTTTCTTGGTCTGATGTGTGGCCAGTTCCCCTCCCACTCTGCCTTCTTCCTGGAGCTCACTGAAGTCAGTTATAAACATGACTCTTGTGAAACATGCAAATTTTTCTTCTTTAAGAGTGTTGTGCACAGTGCCAGTATGAATTCTATCCCTGAAATGTTTTGTGTAAATAATAAGTGCTACTTTATCAAAATCAATATGTGTAAGCATACAAACTAAATAACATCAAACCTTGAAAGTTCCTTATGATATAGATAACCCATGCTGGTCTTAACTTATTATTTTCATGGCAAAAGTTTGCAGAAGTATGGGCAAGAGACTTAAAGAAGTAGGAAGATTCTTTCTGTTCACATCAAAGGTGTTAGGATCTTAGGATATAAGGGACTGTTATCAGGATTGCTTTTTGCAAATGGTCTCCAAGACTTCTGGGGAAAGAAAATTAACTAGATAATTAACTAGCCAATCAACTAACTAACAACAGTGAAAAGAGTCATTGAACTGAACACTTGTGCCATGTGTACCTTTCTGAATCTATGTTATACTTAATAAAATTTACATTAAAAATAGTGGCAATCACTTTGGAACTGACAGGCACCTAGGCCACTGAGATTGTAGTATTTAAACAATAAAGACAAATATTGACTACTAGTTTCTGGTGAAAATATGACTATAGATTGGAAATAACAGCTTGGGACATTGTTGTTGGAGAAAAATATTTTTGAGGATATCACTTATAAATATTCAACAAAGCTCTGGATAAAAGTGTTCTAAGGTCTATGAGTGAGAGTACCATAAAAATTGAAAAAAGCATTTGGTTCTTTAGCTTTCAAACAAATATTTGTATACTTGGGGATGGATGCTTGTGTGCTGGAAAGAAAAATCCACCAAAGGCGAGATATAAGAATTTTTAAAGAAGTGGGCCAGCGATGGCGGAAGCATGACTGCTGGGAGAAAGAATGGAGATGACAGTAGCAATGACAGACTGGTTGGAGAGTATAATCCAAGGAGAAGATGACACCCCAGGACTCAGTGAGACGCAGGCACGTTAGGGATTTGAAGTCTCGCGACTCCATATTCAAACACTACTATGATTCTTCTGTACCTGCCATAACTTCCTCTCCCCACACTAGCCCTTCTCTCAAAGGGACCCGGGGCAGCGGGTGTCATGTGTTCATTGCCATTTGAATTACCATCTCACTTCAGGAAATAAGGTTTACATTTTAAATTAAAATAGCTAGTGTATAGACGGTGAACTTTGTTCAAAATATACATGTGTAAAAACATAAATATATCGGTACACTTAATCCTATCTTGTGGCAATGGTCAGTTCACATATAGCTAATATGCAAGCAATTTATTTAGGGCATGATGTTAAGTATTGAATTGGGTATCAAGAAGTTAAGACTCAATGTTAACTCTCAAGAAATTTGGGAGGGAACTGATAAATTATTAATCTGTTTTCAGACCCAGGACTAGATGATAGGTTGTGGGTTATTCAAGGTAGGCTTGCTTGTGCAAACAAAACAAAATAACCCTCAAATCAAGCAGTTTATACATCACAGGTAGTTGTAGGCCAGTGAGGGCGAAAGGGTATACGTGCAGGAATTCAGGGCCCTGGACTTCCCTTCCATGCCTCGCCATTGACTGTATCAGGACTTGGAGTCCTCCCTAGTTCTGCTGCTTCTGGGCTTCAGTTAGGGACCAGACCTGGAAGTGGCAAATGTCACCTCTCCCACATTTCAATGGCCAGAACTGAGCCGCATGACCCACTGACTGACAAGAAGGGCTGAGAACACTGGCTGTCTGCCCGTGTTCCCAGAGGAAAAATGTGGTGGCACGTTCTCTACAATTAGAAGGGACTTCTCAAGATAACCTTTTTCTGCAGTGACAAACTCCTGTCATCACAGTACTTGGGAGGCGGAGACAGGAAGATCATAGGTTCCAGGCCAGCCTCAGCAACTTAGTGAGACCCTCAGCAACTTAGAGTGACCCTGTTTCAAAATAAAAAATAAACCGGGCTGGGGGATGTAGCTCGTTAAGAGGTAGAACACCTCTGTGTTCAACCCCTAGTACCACCATCACCAAAAATAAAAAAGACCTTTTCTAACTTCTTGAAACTTAAATTGGATTTGCTTGTCAGACTTCCCACTTTTTTTTTTTTTTGCGGTACCAGGGATTGAACCCCGGGGGCGTTTTACCTCCGAGCTACACCCCTGGCCCTATTTTTTATACTTTATTTTGATACTCGGTCTCATGACGTTGCGGAGGGCCTCACTAAGTAGCTGAGGCTGGCCGCGAACCCGGATGCTCCGGTCTCTGCCTCCCAAGGACTGGGATTACAAGTGTGTGCCACCACGCCCGGCCCCATTTTTTAATAAGAAATAGAAACTGGAAATACAATGAAAATTTATTGAAAACCTACTATATACATACATGATCTTAATTTAGCTCTCAAACTATGCACTTCAGTGGTCTGATTCCCAATGGCATATGTCGTTCCTGAGGCTGAGAGAAGCTAGGCAGCTTGGTTGAGGGCACTTCCCTTTAGATTGGTGTAGTACCTATTTAGATTTGCATGTATGTTTCCAAAGCATTTGCTGTCTCATAATCTCTGAAATAGAGAGTTTGGATCTGGATGAATACATATTTACTGTATGAATGAAAAAGATACAAAACCTAAGTTATGCAAAGAGATCAAAGTAAGCAATTCAGAAAAAACAAAAACCCTTTATGTTTAATATATTAACGTATTTAATAATGTAAAACAAAAGAGAAAGTATAAACGTATGTGCTTGGAATTATAAGGAAAAGGTGCTCGGCAGTTAGCCTGTAGTTTCTTCCCATCTTGAACCTTGGAGAGCAGTGATTGGTTCATTTTTTGAACCACTCATTTCTTCAACACAATGTAGTGAAAGCCTACCATATGTCAATCATGGGATACAGGGATGAAAAAGACAGGGATATTTCTTTCATTCATGCAGCTTATATACATGGAGGAGGCATGAAGAATTATTTGTGGAATGAATGAAAAAGATACAAAAATTACTCTTACACAGCTGGGGTTCAGTTGGGGCATCCCTTCCTCTCTATGAATGCTGCAGTTGATACCTACCTAATAATAGTTTTATTATTTTCAGGCAGAGGGGACAACTACTTCTTGTAAAGCAGAGTTTTGAGAATTCTTTCTGTGGGGAAGCATCGTAATATGACATTTGTTTCTTATGATTGCTTTTCTAGAAATTATTGAATGGCTTCTTCCAAACATAGAGGGGAGCTCACCGTTGAATCATAGTTCTCCAGAGGATCTTTGGATAGGTATGGTTATGTAGGTTCTAAAAGGTTGAAGTCTTATAGCTTTTACCTCTGCAAAATCAGCCTCTTCCCTGTTCATATTCCTCCTTCTCAATTAAATTTCATGACTTTATAC
This sequence comes from Glis glis, assembly GCA_004027185.1. NCBI lineage: Eukaryota > Metazoa > Chordata > Mammalia > Rodentia > Gliridae > Glis > Glis glis. The sequence continues at coordinate 18,418 of PVJS01006943.1, forward strand.
TTCCTAAATAAATCTGCCCTTAAAACTGGGGATATTGAAAACAAGGTTTCAGGCACTGGGCAATATTTTTTCACCAGGTCTGTACCTAGAGAGTCTCTGAGTGAAAATAATACAAGTAAAATAAAATGTTATATCAGAATCTCATTATTTTTTATTTTTAAATTTTTTTGGTACTAAGGATGGAACCCAGGGGCCTTTTACCTCTGGGCTACACCCCCCAACCTATTTTATTTCTTATTTGGAAACAGAGTCTCGCTAAGTTGCTGACAGCCTCACTAAGTTGCTGAGGCTGGCTTCGAACCTGCGATCCTCCTGTCTCAGCCTCCCAAGTACTGGGATTATACACGTGCACCACCACGCCTGGCTCATTATTTTAAAAATAAGATTATACCTATAATTTTAGTGCACACTGAGATGCTAATTAGTCTGTAATACAATTGATTTTAAGTCAGGTTAGGTTCTGTATATTCATAGCCCATGTGGATAATCCTTTTCACTGTATGCTATGTCTTCCTGAAGTTTTCTAAAATTTGGCAAAGCACCTTTCTCTTTTTGAAATGTTAATCAGATGTATTTAGTTGTTTTCTCAATTATTAGGATTATTAAATCCCTCCGTACTTCTTTGATTATTCCAGTTTTGACTGGAGTAATGACTCAGTTTTGTCTTTTTGTATAGATAAATTATTATTTTTAGTCTTAAATATTCAACCAATAATTGTTCAACATTTCCTCTGTATCAGGTCATATACTGGATGTTTGTGAACCATCTATGAACCAACTGGGAAAAGTCCTTGCCCTTAGCCTTTGTTCTAGCAAAGGGAGATAGTACAATAATTAAATACTGTGATTAGGAATGGGACTCCTGGAGAAGGCGGCATTAGGGCAAAGACTCGCAGTGTATTAGAGAGTTGTCCTGTGTGTATCATGGGGAAGACAATTCCAGACGTCAGGAGCCCTCCGTGCAAAGGCATTGTGGAAAGGGCATGCTTGGTGTATTTGAGGAACAGTAAAGAGATGCGTGTGGTTGGAGCAGAGAACCAGGGGAGATGAGCTCAGAAGGGCAGTTGGGCAGCGTTGGCAATTGTTAACGACCTTGGCCTTTACTCTCAACTGATGAACTGATGAACTACTGCAAGTTTTCCCCCATGATAGACTCCTTATTTTCCGCTTTTGCTGCTGTACATGTTTGTAATACTTATAAGACTCTCTATTCATGAGTACAAACTTTTATCTGGTATCTGTAACCTCCAGGATGGAAAATTAGATACTGGTGCATGAATGATTCACTCTTTGTAGATTCCAGGTGGTCAGGAATTTCTCACTTCTGATCAACTTCCTTTGCTTGTGATCCTGTCCCTCTGTACATCAGCCTGGATGCACATTTACAGAGCGCAGATTTGAGTAACCAGTCTTACAGTGAAGTGATGGTTATATATTTTATATATTATAATTTATTTGATTCTATTTCTTCTAGATGGATCTCTGAACATTTCCACTTTCACAACCTGTTCCCACAGAGGAATACATTTTCCTTGTGCACAGTGATTCTCCTAACATGAAAAGATGAGCAAGCTTCTATTTCATAGTTTTCATCCACTGCCCTTCTGTGAATGAACTGTAGGATACTTCTCATGCTATGAGGGAGTGTTCTGCATTTTCCAGTTGAGTTAGTGCTTCAGTCAGCATTCTCAGTGCTGTTACCCAAACACCTACACCTCACAACTCACATGCAAAGCTTAGAGGAAGAAAGGTTTATTTGCTCACAGTTTTGGAGATTTCAGTATTCTCTCTCTCTCTCTCTCTCTCTCTCTCTCTCTCTCACACACACACACACACACACACACACACACACACTCATTCCATGTTACCTGGGCTGCCAAGCAGGAGCCAGGGCTACACATCCTTAGTGCATCATGGTGCTGAGCCTAGAGCAAAGGATCAGACAGACTCTGCAGCTGGGAGGGGCCAGGACACACATTTTACTTAGCTACTCTTCCAGGGACCCCCTCCCCTCCAGCTCTGCCCTTCCAAACATGACTGCCTCCAGTGCATGAGGCCTGGGGGGACATTTTAAATCTAAACTATAACTATAAACTCGAACCTGTGGTTCTCCTGTCTCAGTCTCCCAAGTACTGGGATTACAAGCGTGTGCCACCACGCCTGGCCTGTGCTATACTTTTATATGACTGGCAGTGCAGTAGGTTTGTTTACAACAGCATCACCATAAACACACGAGTAATGCTTCACATCACCAACTTATGATAGTTATGATGTTGCTTGGTGATAGGAATTTTGCACCTCTATTATAATCTTCTGGGACTGCTGTCCTATATGTAGTCTGCCATTGACTGAATTGTCATTATGTGGTACATGACTGTATGTTATATTTAAATTTTTTTCTAAATGTTTATGTTTTGTTGGATTTTTAGAGAATTGAGAAAATTTTCATGGGCTTCTAAATGTGTTGTGGAACCTGGACCTTGGGTCACTCCTGGGCCTAATGAGTAAGTTGGTCCTGAGCCATCTGGGATGGCTATAGCTATGGAAGGCAGCTGAGGATTTGGGAATTCTGGACTCAGCCAAGTATGATTTGATAATCAGTGAGAATTTGGGCTTGGGAAGAGCCTAAAGCAAGGATTGAGCCTACATCACTTGTTTGGAAAGTCTGAGTCTTCTAACAACTATGAAGGGAAGGAAGTGTTTTGTTGGTGGAGTTCATCTTTGCCCCACTGTTTCTTTTTATGCAACAGCTGCAATGAATTAGCTTTTTACTGAAGTGCAACCATGTATAAACGGACAGTCAAGGGCTGAATAGGAAGACTTTGGGAAGCAACATATGAGCCAAAGACTTTTCTACCTCTACTATTGCAGCATGGAATATTTTAATGGATGACTGATTGAATCAACAAATGAGCATTGAGCAATTACAGGTTGACACTATGTGGTGCTGGGGTCCTTGTGAACAGTTCTGATCTTGGAGGATGTGGTCCTGGGAGTTGAGGTGGGGTGGGGAGAATGGGAGAGAAGTGAGTTAAAAGGCAATTATAATACAGAGGGTGACACAAGATCAAAGGGGAAGTGGAGTCTAACAAAACTCACGGGAAGAGAGCTTAATCCAGATTTGCGAGGCACGGGAACAGATAAGGCTTTCCAGAGTAAGCGAAATTAGAATTGAGGCCCGTAGAATAAATAGGAGTTAGCCAGCTGAGACAAAGAGGAGGAGGAGGAGGAGGAGATGATTTTAAGCAGCCAGAAGAGAACTAAGAGTGGGGCATGGCGCGAGGACAGAAGTGGGGACAGGGGACAAATATAGGGTGCATTAGAAGAGCTATAAGGAGTTTGGTATGGATGGAACAAAGAATGTATTTTGGAAGAAGCAGCTGTAGAGTTATCCAAAAGTGGGGTCTTGAAAACCACTGTGAGAGTTGGACTTTAAGAGCAGCAGGGATAAGTTTATATTTGAATTTAAGAAAATCCTGTCAAATATTATTTAAAAAGGCGAATCAGGTGGGCCTAACAGAATTTGCAGTCAAAACCCTTGTGTTGACAATGAGGAGACAACATAAGCAGGGCTGTCCCTTGCAGGTTAATATTGAGTGCAACCTATTCATATCTGGGTGTGAAACTCTAAAAGATTGCTGCTCAGTTTGGCCTTTCTTATGACCAAATTCATAGAAGTGCTACATTTTAGTCAACTCTTACTGTTTCTTCATTTTTTCTTCCTCTTTTATACTATATCCCTCCATATTTTTGCCCCAGCTCCCATCCCTTTCTTGATGAAACAGTCCAGGAATGCCAACCTCATGGTAGGACTGCATTTTAGCAGGAGACTCGGCACCTTGTGTTAGCTCTTGGACGAGAACCCTGACAAGAATGTGCTGTCATTTATTCAAGCATCACCTGATTTTCTAATTGGCCAAGGAATGCCACTTCCTTTGCAATTTGCACAGAAAAGCAGGATGTTAGCAAGTTGTCACCATTTAACCCCTAAAGCTGCCAAAGTTGCCTCGACCTAGACCAGAGGTGGTGCCATCTCTTCGCTTAATTTTAGGGAAATGTCTTGGAGTAGTAGGGAAGAGATACCAGTCCTATCAGATGTTTCTTTTCTTCTTTCTTCTCCGTGCTCTTCTTTTTTAATTATTAGCACATACTCTCCATCTCCTCTAATTGTAAAGTCATGCAATCCACAGATGTTGGCTGGCAAGAGTGAACAAGGCAGTCAGAAAAATGTAGCAGCAGAGGTTCAGTGTGCCAGGTACCAGGGCACGAGGTTTCAAGGAAGCAATGCCTTCCCAGTTCACTGGCGAACAGTAAAAAATTTACCCTTTCTCCTCCTTCTGTTTTCTTTGGGGTGTTAGAAAAGGGTTGAGTGGGAATGTTGGGTTGGGTTGGGGAAAAAGGAGAAAGAAATACAAAGGAGTTTTTCTACAGGACAGCTGGAGTCTCTGTACCATATCTTGTGTTTGGTTTGGGTTTTCTAGGTCCACAGTTGAAATACGTAGAAACCAGGTGCCAGAAGGCTTGAAAAGCCACCTGGAATAAAGATGGGAGTGGAACGTGACCTCATAGGAAGAGCGCTGCTCAGTGGAGACAGTGGGGAATTCACCTGGATGTGGGGGGCTGACGTGTGAGGGAGTTTGAGGGGGGCAACATGGCACATGCTGGCAAACTGTTCTGAAGGACAAACCCTACCCGGCCTGAGTGTTTGGAATTTTTTTGTTGGCTTCTTTCTGCTGCCACATTTTCCAACTCCTTCTTGGGCATGGGAAAGCTCTCTTCATTTCCTTGCAGGCTCTGAATTCTCTAATATGTAGGTCTTTGTCGCATTGATTAATTCCAAGCCACAGATTAGCAAATATGAATTTTATTGTTTCACAGTTCTGTGAAGATTGGAGTTATATACTGCCATAAATCAAAAAACTACCAGAAGGTAGGAGAGAGACCTGGAACAGATCTTCCCTTGGCATCCTCAGAGGGAGCCTGGCCCTGCTGACACCTCGACCTTAAACTTCTAGCCTCTGGATCCATGAAACAATAAATTCCCACTGTTTAAGCCATTTGGTTTGTGGTACTTTGCTAAGATGGTCCTAGGAAATAAATATATTACCTCCCCCCACCTCCTTTTTTGTTTTTTGGCACTGGGGATTTTACCCCAGGGCATTCTACCTCTGAGCTACATCCCTAGCCCTATTTTATTTTTTATTTTGAAAAAGGCTCTCACTAAATTTTGGAGGGTCTCGCTAAGTTGCTGTGGCTGGCCTTGAACTTGTGATCCTCCTGTCTTAGCTCCCTAAGTACTGGGATTACAAGTGTGCACCACCATTCCCAGCTTAGCTAGACACTTTTAAGCAAAGCGAGGTTCGGAATCTATTTTTCAAATGTCTTCTTTGTCTCTTTTGCAAATGCTTCTTCCTGGAGCATGAAGGCATCTCAGAGGGAGCCCGTTTGCAGTGTAGCGACCCGTGGTTATGTTTCCATGATGTTTAACTGAGGCGAGCTTTGCTGAGCTGTGTCAATCTGGGTGTTTAAAATGGACCACAATAGAGCTCTAGATGAATATGTCCTTTATTTTTGAATTAAGAAAAGAATCATGCTTAAGATTTGAAAAAATTCCTTATTTTTTTTTGTGTGTGGTACTGGGGATTGAACCTAGAGGCATTCTACCTTCGAGCTACACCCTCATTCTGATTTTATTTCTTATTTGGAAACAGGGTCTTGCTAGGCTGATTAGAGTCTCACTACTTGCTGAGGCTGTCCTTGAACCTGCGATCCTCCTTTCTCAGCCTCCAAGTACTGGGATTACAGGTGTGTGCCACCACACCCTGCTAAATTCTTTTAAATTTGAATAAAAGATTTCAAAGACAATTGAATGTTCCCTCACTAAATAACTGTTAGAATGAATGTAATTGGGCAATCTTGGGTAAATCACTTTCCTCTCTAAATCACACTTAATCTTTTTTAAAAAATTTTATTAGTGCATTGCAATCATACAACATGAAGGATTTCAGGGTGGTTGATGTATACATGCACTCATCAGTCAATTAGCCCTCCCCAATTCCCATCCTCCCTGCCTCTCCCCTCCCTCCTTCCTGTTTTCAGCATAGTAGTTGACTTTGATATCTTTGTATAAGTCCATCCTGTGCTCCAGTTTGTTTCCCTCTCCTTCCCTCCCATCTCCCCCAGTTAGTTCACCTTTGCTCATCTGAGGTTTTTTTCTCTCTTTGTGGTCCCTCCTGTGCAGGGTCGTGGCTCATCCTCCCGACCTCAGCACTGGGGTACTCCGGGGTGGGGCCGGGGACTCGCCCGCCCCACGTCCCCTGTGCCGGGGTGAGGGGTTCTCCAGGGACAGGGCCAAGGGCTCACCCGCCCCATGTCCCCAGTGCTGGGGGGAGGGGTTCTCTGGGGGCGGGGCCAAGGGCTCACCCACCCCATGTTCCCAGTGCCAGAGGGAGGGGGTTCTCTGGGGGCAGGGCTGAGGGCTCGCCCGCCCCCATCCCCAGCGCCAGGGATGTTTCCAGGGGCACGGCCAAGGGCTCGCTCGCCCAGCATCCCCAGCGCTGGGGGGAGGTGTTCTTTTGGGGTGGGGCCGAGGGCTCACTTGCCCCTTGTCCCCAGTCTGGGGGTCCTCAGGGGCGGGGCTGAAGGTTTGCCCACCCCGCATCCCCAGTACAGGGGGATCTCTGGGGGTGGGGGGCCGGGGGTTGACCTGCCCATGCTCTCAGTGCTGGGCTGCTGGGGAGGGGGCCATGTCTCATCTACCTATGTCCTCAGTTCTGGAGTGTTCCAGGATGGTGTTGGGCTGCTCATGGGGGGCCCTGGCTTGCCAGCTCATGTCCTTAGAGTTGGGCTGCTCCTGTGAGTGGCCACCTCTTCTTTGTCTCTCCTCATTGTACTCATTGCAGGAGCAGAGGCTCACGGCCCACCCATTGAAACCATCGTCATTGTAGGTGCGGGTCTGGATTGACTTGGGCTTCATCATGTTCTGGAGTTGATCGGTTTCGATGGTGGTCTATAGTCGCTGGTTGCACAAGGCTCTGCTGTCTCTTTGCTGTTTGTCTCCAGCAGTTGCGGTGTAGGTGTGGCCCTGCATTCTCATTGCTGAGCTGCTCCAGGGGGCCATGCCATATTCATCCAGGTCCTCAGTGCTGGGGTGTTCTGCGCCTGTGCTAGGCTACTCCAGGGGGGCCATGTTTCACCTGCTCTTTTTCTCAGTGTTGGGGTGCTCCTGTGCCTGGCCGCCTCATCCATGTCTCTCTGTGTCACTTTCTTTGCAGGGGCTGAGGCTTGCATCCCACCCTTTGCAGTCACCACCATTGTAAGTGTGGATTTGGTTCAACTTGGCTTCATCATGGTCCGATGTCGACTGCCTTCGATGGTCGGCTATAATCACTAGTTTCACAAGAATCAGCTGTTTCTTTGCTGGAGGATTCCAGGACCCATGGTGTTAGGTGGCTCAGCCAAGATGGCGCCTTTGTCTCCACTCCGCTTACCAGGAGAAATGCTTTGAGCCCCCTACCTCCCTCCGTTCCTTCCACTGACTCACAATCCACTGCACTTTGGCTCTCATTATTTTGTTGAGTTTGGCTGTCCTGCTATTCTTTTTTTTTTTTTTTTTTTGCAGTACTGGGGAATGAACCCAGGGGCACTGGCTGGCTGCAGTCGCCATCTGCTGGAGCCGAGGGTGTCCCGGCCTGGGGCTGATCACCGGGCCCTGCTGCATCTGCGCACAGCTCTCAGGCTGCGGGCCGGTGGTCACGTGGGCCCCGCCCAAATATATTTTTTAAAAATGGTTGAAAGACCTCTGGGCGCCAGAGTGTGGGCAGGAGAGGGTGCTGTGGAGCAGTGAGCTGTTTCCGTGCTGGGCTCAGCGGCGGCCAGTGCCTAGAGCTCTGCGGCTGCGGCAACAGCGGCTCCTTCCTCCTCGTCCTCTTCATGGACTCCGAGCCGGGACGCAGCTACCGCCCCAGCCCGCAGCCTCCTCTCCGCCCGACTTTTCTTGTTAAGAGGCAGTCTTCCTGCCAGCCAAGTTCCAAGTTTCAGAGTGCCGGCAACATGCTTCCTCCCTTTATCTCACTCACCTGTGTTCTGTGGATCTGGTTCGACTTGGATTTCATCATATTCTGATGTCGACTGCTTTTGATGGTGGACTATAATGGCTGTTTTCACAAGAATCAGCTGTTTCTTTGCTGGAGGATTCCGGGTGCTGGCATGGCTCAGCCAAGATGGCACCTTTGTCTCTGCTCTCTGCTTACCAGGTGAAATGCTTTGAACTCCCTACCGCCCTCCGCTCTTCCCACTGCCTCACATTCTACTGCACTGTGTCTCCCATTGTTTTGTTGAGTTTTGGCTGCTCTTGTTTTCTTGTTAAGAAGCAGTCTTCCCACCCGCTGAGCTCTGACTCTCGGAGCTCGGGCGAGACACTGCCTCTCGCTATCCTGCCATCTTGATTCCTACACTTAATCTTAAAAAATGATAGTAGCAACAGTTTCCTGTTTACATCAAAAGGGTTAAAAAAAGTGTAAAAAAGTGTGACCTCCCCCCTTTGTGGTGCTGGGGATTGAACCCAGTGGCATTCTACCTCTGAGCTATGCCCTCAGCCCTTTTTAAATTTTTTGTTTGGAAATAAGGAAGGTCTTGCTAGATTGCTGAGAGTCTCACTACGTTGTTGAGGCTGTCCTCAAACCTGTGATCCTCCTGTCTCAGCCTCCCAAGTACTGGGATTACAAGTGTGTGCCATCATGCCCATCTGTGAAAACCCATTATGAACTATAAAATACTATATGTATGCACTTTTGTTGTCATTAACCAAATTTACAATTGTTGCTTTATTTTAAATTTGAAGTCTCTTTTAAGACAAATCTGTCACCTCTTATAATGAAATATATTAACTTCAAGAGAATTAAAATAGAAAGTAAAATTTAAAAAATCTAGGGGAAAGAAAATATAAATATACCCTAGACCCTAAACTAAAATGGTGTGGTGAAGACAGCCTAAGCAAACAGCCAGACTACAATTCCTGGCCTTGCTTTCAGCTAGGTGTGGTGTGGTGGCTGGTTCTAGCTAGTGGGTCCCAGTAAGTGAAAGAGATGGGTGTTACTTCCAGGTCTGACTCAGAAACCCTCCTCCCATTGGGTGTGTCTTCATGCCACAGCCATTCGGAAGGGGTGCAATGGGGTCATGACTACAGTGATCTTGGAAGCCACGTGTTGAATGTGGCAGTTCTCTATTTGCCTAGAATGACGGTGATGAACAGATCCCCCATAAGGCCGTCAGGAGCATCTTCCCTGGGCTGCTACAAGAAAGTACAATGAACCTCTGCTGTCCTTACATTTTGGATCCACTGGTTACAATAATTTAGTCTATTCTAATACATAGTTACCATATTTGAATATTCAATCTTTCTTTCTCTTTTCCTCCCCTTCTCTCTTACGTTTTTTCTTTCACTAGGGATTGAACCCAGAGGCATTCTACCTCTGAGCTACACCCCCAGCCCTTTTTATTTTTTATTTGGAACAGGGTCTTGCTAAGTTGCTGAGTCTCACTAAGTTGCTGAGGCTGACCTTAAACTTGCAATCCTCCTGTCTCAGCTCCCTAAGTACTGGGGTTACAGGTGTGCACCCAGCAGCTTTCAACATTTCTTAATCACAGACTGCTATAATTGGAAGATGCCATAGAGATCTTGTCCACCCCACATGTTTTTCAGGTTATTACCTCTCTCTGTTTTGAATCCTTTAGGTCTCCGATTGCATTACTTTCATTTTTTTTTTTTTTTGGTAGTGCTGGGGATGGAACCCAGGGGAATTCTACCTCTGAAGCATTCTCCCAGTCTGATTTTATTTTTTATGTTGAAAGAGGGTCTCACTAAGTTGCTGAGGGCCTTGCTTAGTTGCTGAGGCTGGCCTTAGACCTGCGATCGTCCTGTCTCAGCCTCCCAAATTCTGGGATTACAGGTGTGTGCCACCACGCCCACCTGCCTTCATAATTAAATTCAAGATCTTTAATGTGGTTCACAATGCATGCTCTCATCTTTCTTTACTTTTCTACATTGTTTCTTCTCACTTTTTCTTATAGACTATTCTCCAATTAAACAGAAAAACTGTCCTTCTATCTTTCCCATTTCTGTTTTCTTGCTTTCCCTGAACTACTCTTTCTCCATTTTCTTACCTATTTTGAGATGAACTCAGCTGTCCTCTGGGAAGCATTTCCTAGCTATCCTCACCATCCTGACTGGTTAGATACCCTCTTACATTCACCCACAGCACTCCATGTGAATACTTCTTATTACTCCTTGTTCTGTTTTAATTCTCAGTTCAAGTGAGGGACTTGTCAGTTAGACCATAGTTAACTGATGGCAGAAGATGTTCTCTGGGGCATCTTTGTATACTTATTTTCTAGCTGGGTACCTGCATATGTTTTTATTGAAGGCTTCCCAGGTGCCAGATATTTGTTAGGTGGTAGAGATTTATTTGTGTGTATGTGTGGGGGGGTGCTGGGGATGGAACCCAGGGCATTCTACCTCCCAGCTACACCCCCAGCCCTATTTTACTTTTTATTTATTTATTTATTTATTTATTTATTTATTTATTTTTTTGTGGTACTGGGGATTGAACCCAGGGGCGTTCTACCTCTGAGCTACACTCCCGGCCCTATTTTTTATCCTTTATTTTGAAACCGGGTCTCATGAAGTTGCGGAGGGCCTCACTAAGTAGCTGAGGCTGGCTGCGAACCCGGATCCTCTGGTCTCCGCCTCCCAAATACTGGGATTACAAGCATGTGCCACCACACCCGACTACTTTTTATTTTGAAACAGGGTCTCATTAAGTTGCTGAGGGCCTCGCTAAATTGCTGAGGCTTGCCTGAAACCTATGATCCTCCTGCTTCAGCTTCCCAAGTACTGGGATTACAGGAGTGTGCCATCACACCTGACAGTGATATGGATTTTTTTTTCTTTTTTTTGCGGTACCGGGGATTGAACGCAGGGGCGTTCTACCTCCGCGCTACGCCCCCGGCCCTATTTTTTATACTTTACTTTGAAACCGGGTCTCACGAAGTTGCGGAGGATCTCACTAAGTAGAGAGAGAGAGAGAGAGAGAGAGACAGGGAGAGAGAGAGAGAGCTGAGGCTGGCTGTGAACCCGGATGCTCCGGTCTCCGCCTCCCAAAGTACTGGGATTACAAGCGTGTGCCACCACGCCCGGCAGTGATATGGATTTAATGATAATAAAATTTGACAGAATATTTTCCTTCATGGTGATATAGTCTAGCAAGGGAGACGGATAGACATCAATTAAAATCTCACACAAGGAGCCGGGCTTGGTGGTGCATGCCTATAATCTTAGTACTTGGGAGGTGGAGACAGGAGGATCACAGTTCTAGGCCAGCCTCAGTAACCTAGCGAGACCGTTTCAAAACAAAAAGCAAAAAGGGCTGGGGGTGTAGTTTGGAGGTAGAATGCCCTTTGATTAAATTCCCAGCACAAAAACAAAATTAAACCAAAATTACTTTGCACAAATAAAAACTGACTTCGAGTGCTACATGCATACATATAGCAACCATTAGTAACCTGTCTTCTGAGCAGAATAAATTTTTCAGAATATGCAGAATTATCAAATCTCATAACTAATAACCATAGCCTTCATGTGCTGAGCTCTTTTTATGGGTGAAATACTTTAAAGAGATGATCACATTGAGAACGTGTTGAATATTCATGAAAATCGTATTGTGTACAGACTACGGCAGAGGAGTGAGTGTTACTGTGGTCTTCTGATTAATCTTCTGATCAAACTCAGAATCAGAATCATTCACCTAAAAGTGTCATCAGACATGATTGGAGAATTGATTTTCAAGAGTGCCTCAAACTTATCTCTGATAATTATCACTTGGTGTTGCCTGAGAATTGACCTATAACTCACTTTATCCATAGAGGAAATGAAAAAATATGGTGCTTCTCAGATACAGTGAAACTACACCAAATCAGTAGCTTTATTGGTGTCTGTGCATTACTGTGGGTTTACTGCATGTTCTTTCTCTCTCCACCATCCACTGTCTATTATCTCCATTTTTCAGATGTGAAAGTTGGTCTTCAAGCGATTCAGTTGCAAGGATCATAAGTGATAGAGCTTGAGGTATTCTGTGATTTACCTAAATTCAGTATTGAAAAATAAAGAAAGCTCTATTTTCATACATATTAAAATCAATGGCTCATGGAGATGATAAGAAAAAGTATATTAGTTTATAGTTTTAGCTATTTAAAAAAAGAAGGCACTCAATTTTTCAGGTGATGTGGTTTTCGTCCTTAATTATAAATGGAATTGTCTGAAATTTTATGATCATTTGTTCATTCACAAATGGTAGTCAAAATGTTCTATAGGACATTTTTCTTGCTCTGGAGGAGAATGAAACAGATATACAAGTAAATGTGGGATGCAGTGCTAAGTGCTATGATAGAGTAGCTGTTAAATGTTATGATAATGCAAGGAAAGTAGTAGCTATATTTCCATGAATGATCAGGAAAGACATTAGTGAGGAATTGCACTTGACCAGTCCTTCCAATATGAGTAGAAATTCATGACACACATACACAAACACACATACACACACACACACACACACACACACACACAGAAAGGATATTCTAGGCAGAAGTACAGTGTGTGCAAGAACTTGGAGATGTTACTGGGTGTATAGGGCAAGAGCAAAGAGTTGAGTTTGGTGATCATAAAAGGTGCTGGGTGTGTAGTGGTAATGGTGAGAGAGTGGCTGAGGAGGAAGGAAGATGAGATCATAGAAATCTTTATAGACCATGAATAGATGCTTGGATATTATACAAAAGATGAAATGTGAGGTTAGTGACAGCATTTGGGGCAAGGAAAGAACATAAAACTGATTGATATTTTCAAATGGTGACAGTGGAGCTGGGAAAGAGGGAGTGTTTTGAGAAGGATATTTTCAAGCTAAATTTAGGAGATAGAATCTTTGGTGACAAGAATCTAGACCTGGTGGTAAAAATAATTTAGGTGAAAGAAATGACTACTGATGTGCTCTCTGATAGCCACATGTAGCTACTGAAATGTGGACTAGTTAATGTTAAATATATTAAAAACTCAGATCCTCAGCCACACTAGACACATTTCAAGTGCTCTATATAGTCGTAGGTAGCTAGTACTACCATACTATAACACAGACACAGAGCATTTCCATCATCACAGAAAATTCTAGTGGATAATCTTGGACTAGAGAATTACTTGGTTTTCAGTATGGGCAGTGAGCTGGGTGTAGTGGCGCATTCCTAGACTCTTACTCCTTAGGAAGCTGAGATAGGAGAATTGAAGGTTCAGGGCCAGTACAAGACAACTTAGTGAGAACCTGTTTCAAAATAAAAAGGAATGTAGGTGTAGCTTAGAGGGAGAACCCTTCTGGCTTCAATCCCCAGCACAACAAACAAACAAACAAACAAACAAACAAACAAACCTTGGGCAGTGAATGACAATAGCACTTAGCAAAATGGAGAATATAAGAGAAAGAAAAAGTGTGAAAGAAAATAAAAGACTTGTGTTTGGACACATTAAATTTGAGATGCTTTGGGACATCCAGTCAAAGATGTCAATGTAAGCTTTTGGAAATCGGGTCTGGAACTCAGAGAGAGGCAGGTGTTAGAAATAAATATATCAGCTGGGTGTGGTGGTGCACGCTTGTAATCCCAGTACTTGGGAGGCTGAGACCGGAGGATCCGGGTTCGCGGCCAGCCTCAGCTACTTAGTGAGGCCCTCCGCAACTTACTGAGACCCTGTTTCAAAATAAAGAATAAAAAAATAGGGCTGGGGCCATAGCTCAGAGGTAGAATGCCCCTGGGTTCAATCCCCAGTACCGCAAAAATAAATTTAAAAAAAAGAAAGAAATATTTCAGAGTCTTCAACGTATCAGCTGCAGCCATGGAAGTGGGTATGAGAAGAGGGACAGGAACATTCCACAGACCTCCCTCACTTAAGAGAGGGCAAAGGAAGTGAAAAACCAGAGACTTCATAGAGAGTGGTAAACATAAAGCCAATGACAAATTAGGCAAAGATGTCCAAAGCCTTAGAGCACCAAAACAGGATTTGTCCTGAAAAGACTCCTTTGGTTATGGAGGTCAGGAAGTCCTTAGTAATCTTGCCTGGAGTGGTTTCAGTAAATGGTGGGAATAGAAGCCAAATCTCAGCAGGGCTCAGATGAAACGGGTGTGTGGGGGCTGGAGGGTGGTGTAGGGGGGACAAGCTCTCCCTCCTTCAGGATGTTCTGGGCATGAGGATGGGAAAGAGAGGTAATTAGTTTGAGGAACAGGAAGGGACAAGGGAAGGTTTTTATTTTTTAGAAAGTGTGAAACTTGAAAAAATTTAAACTGTAAAGAAGGAGTGGGTGGAGTGGAAAAGTCTTACATGACCTTAGAGTAAAGGTACAATTAATTACTGAGCCAAGTGTCAGAGATAGTGAAAGAAAAGATGGGTGAGCCTTGGAGAGGGAAAAAGCTCTCCCAGAGCCATAATGGAAGGAGAGAGTAATTAGTCCTTAGGAGTGGAGGGGGGGGGGGAATTTGGAACTGCTCACCTCTCAGTTTTGTACCATAACATTTTCAGCTATGATTTATAGACCATACTGAAATGTTGTGTATATGACTTTTATTGAACTTGATAAGAGCCAAAGGAATGACACCACCATGTAACTCAATTCGTATGGTTCCAGAGTGTGGGAAGCTAATGCTGAGTAGACGGTTTTCCAGCTGGAATGACTGCAGAGTACATTCCTTAGGTAGCTCTGCATATACCCGCATTTCAGCTGGACTTCTGTAGAGCAGATAATAATCACCTGCCTAAAGTTGAACTCTGTAAGTGAGAACCAAGGAAGACAAGAAATGCATCAGTCCACACCTGGAGACATCACAACCAGCATGCAAACTACCAAAGGAAAGAGAAGCAGAGGAAATCCGAATAATGAACAGAGGAGGAAGACTGCTACCTACAAAGGCAGGTCAGTAGATTCGCTTGACAACAGGCTTCTCGATGGCAATACCAGAGGCCTGAAGAAAGAAGGAAAATATCCTTTAAAAAAGTAGTTCCCCGTCTGGTATAGTCAACTAAGCTATGGCTCAAAGGCATTCAACATATGCTAAATGACGAATTTTAAGAATAACTTTAGAAGAATTTGCCTGTTGGTCATTCTCACTGAAAAAGATTACTCCAGAGTACACTTTAGGAATGAAAACATTGAATGTAAAAGGAAGGAATAGATACAAGGAGCAGTGTGACAGAAGATTTTGGTAAATGTGGGAATATCTAATCACTAACTCTATAAAATAAAATTAATACTGATTACACTGGAAGCAAAACACAAAGGGGCATAAAATACTAGTCTATAATAATGTGTAAAATAATAGGGGTGTGATTAGAGTGAAAAATTCTTGATAATTCAAAATCTGGAAACAAAAAAGATAAAAGAAAACTTAATCTAAGCAAGATAATAGAAAAAGATTTAGAGGATTTTTCACATTGTGGCTACTGACTCTTTTTATTTTATATATTGGTGTCATTATTATTATTATTATTATTATTATTATTACTATTAATTTTGTGGTGCTGGAGATGAACCCAGGGCTTCAAGCTTGCTAGGCAAGTGTTATACCACTGAACTAAATCCCCAACCCTTTAAAAACTAAACTTTTTTTTGGTTGTTGTTTCTGGGGTTTGAATCCTGGAGCATTCTACCTTTGAGCTACACCCCCAGCCCTATTTTATTTTATTTTTTAATTTGGAAACAGGGTCTCACTAGGTTGTTGAGAGCCTTGCTAAGTTGCTGAGGCTGGCTCTGAACCTTCAATCTTCCTGTCTCAACCTCCCAAGAACTTGGATTACAGGTGTGCACCACCACACCCAGCTCTTTTTAATTTTAATAAAAAAGACTCCTTCACTACAATTTTGAATGATTTGGGGTATATGTGTTGAGAGAGAAGGAAGCATATGCAGTTTTCCTCCATGTCTACTAAGATGCCAGTGAACATAAGGCTAAATGTTAGTGTAACATAGTGTTAGTTTGGAGATGAAATCATGCACATAGAAATTCCAGCAGAATTAAAAAAAATCTACTAGGACTAAAAAGAGAGTTTAGCAAAAGTTTAGATAGAAGACCAACTTATACAATCAATCATATTTCCTAACACCAGCAATGATCAACAAGAAAATATAATAGAAATAAGATGTTATTTTTAATATCAGCCAAAATGAATAAATTTCTAGGGATCAGTCTCACTAGAAAAGCATTATCTTTCTGGAGAAATTTGTTTGGAAAAATAAAAGGTATTTATAACTGAAATATTTGAAAAAGAAGAACAAAGAGAAAGGCTTTACCATACCAGATACTAAGACACTTGACAATGAAATGATTTAAAAAAATATTGGTTAAGGACTATTCAAATAGATCAGTGGAGTATAAAAAACTCAGAAGTTGATTTGTATACATGGGGAACTTGTTAATGGCTGACAAAGTTGCATATAAAAATGGTGAAAAACTGATTTATTTTAGTGACAGTGGGAAAACTCTCACTCTATGAAGAAAAATACATTTTGATCCTTACTTTTCCTTTTTTGGTTGTACTGGAGATTGAATCCAGAGGCATTTTATCTCCAAGCTATACCAGCAGGCCTTTTTAAAAATCTTTTTGTTTTGAAACAGGGTCTTGCTAGGTTGCTGAGAGTCTCGCTAAGTTGCTGAGTCTGATCTTGGACCTGCAATCCTCCTGTCTCAGCTTCTCAAGTACTGGGAATACAGGCGTGTGTCACCACACCTGGTCCTACTTTTCAATGTATATAGAGGCAGTTCTGCATGCAGTAAAGACATCATTGCAAATAAAAACATTATGAAGCTAATAGAAAATATTTCTGTGACCAAGGGGTGGTAAAAGGCTTTTTATATAAAAATACATAAGGAAAAATATTGTTGGCTTTGACTATATTAAAATCCAGTATTTCTGAATTTCTGAAGGACATCATAGACAAGGTGAACAGAAAACTGAGACTTCAAAAAAGTAAGAAGATGGCTGGGTGTGGTGGCTCACGCTTGTAATCCCAGTACTTGGGAGGCGGAGACCGGAGGATCCAGGTTTGTGGCCAGCCTCAGCTCTCTCTCTCTCTCTCTCTCTCTGTCTCTCTCTACTTAGTGAGGCCCTCTGCAACCTTATGAGACCCGATCTCAAAATAAAAAATATAAAAAATAGGGCCGGGCTGTAGCCCGGAGGTAGAACGCCCCTGGGTTCAATCCCCGGTACTGCAAAAAAAAAAAAAAGTAAGAAGATAATTCAATATCAGTTCAAAATAGACTAACATGTAGAAAGACATCAGTATCAACATCAATAAGAAAAAGATTACAAAATTAATGAAAAATGGGTTAAGGATATCAAAAGGCAATTTAAAAAGACAGTCTGATTGGCTAAGTTTATAAACAGAGGTTGAAATGCTGTAATCAGAAAAATCAAAGCTATTGTGAGATGCCCTGTTAAAGTTATCAGAAGAGCAAGCATTACAAAGGTGCATACGAAGTGTTGGTTACAATACGTGGCAACAAATACTCTTCTGTTCTCCCGTGGGCATGTGAAGTGGTATGCTCTATGGCTAGTGTATTCTGGAGTGTTTGTCCCTGAGAAATTCTTGAACAAGTCTATGAAGGATACTAGTAAGTAACATTAAAGTATAAAACAGTGTGTGTTAAAACTGATGGAATTATGAAATGTTTGAAGAGGGGGAAAGTTAAGCAGGTTGGGCAGATGCCTTTACCGTTGCTTCCTTCTCTCTTGGTCTTGAGTCTTGAGGGGAGCCCATGAAACCAGCTGGATAGCTCTGGGTTATAAATGCAAGTCTTTATGCAAAGCCTTGCATTTGGCTTCAGCCATATCTAACATGGTGGTGTCTAGAGAAATAAAGCAGAGGTGTTTGCAGTAGATGAGAAGGCGATGAGAGAATGGGAGACACGGAGGCAGCAGTACCTGCAGACTTGCTGGGACAGACCAGTGGCTGATCCACTGACTTTAGCATGGTGTCTACAGGATATTCCCATAGGGCTAGGATACACCAGACAGATCTCAGTAGACATCACCAGAAAATGCCCATGGGGCCAAATCAGATCCCACTACTTCACACACTTAGGTATGAAGAGAAGCCATGAGGACCCATAGGCGAGGGTCTTCAGTGCTTTCTTCTCTGTTACTTAAAATCACATGCTTTCCCTCATATAAGCAGGCAGCATTATGGAGAGGAGAAAGGGGCAGAGCAGATAGTCTAAAAGGACTGAGAACTTACCCCAAAGAGAGTGAATTTGAAAAACACAGAGCTAAACAGGAAGAGATGGAGAGGTCTTCAGCTGGCACAAGAGACTAGATCAGCTTTGAAATAAGAAGTTGCATTTCCTCCTCTAGGTCTGTGTGAAGTTCATGGTCTGACCTTGCTGCATTGCCATGTGCATTTTCATTGCTCCAAATTAAGGATGTGATTCAGGTAACTCTTTTTCACACTGACCTAAACAGATGTAAACCCTGTGGAGCCAAATTACAGGATAATTCAGAGCAGGAAACACACTTCCACCAGGAAACAAGAATCAAGAGGCCACAGTATCCATGTGCAATGGGCTCACAACCCATTAAACAGAGGTCCTTGGGGGATAAAAACAGCTCTTGTGACTCTTAATAATTTTAAATAACCAAGAACATTGAGTTCAGCCTCACTCAGGTGATTTTAGGGCCCTGAGGAAGGCTGTTAGTGTTCTCCTGCCCCACCTTTTTAAAAATCTCCTGACAGGTATCATCCTTTCCTAAAGCCTTTATTTTTCATCAAAATGCTTACACCCTTTATTTAACCTTGATTTAAAGCAATTGTCCCACTTTTTTTATAATCATCAAATTTTTTCCTAGTTATGTTGTCCTACTATGGTTTGAGCAATAATGTCTACTAGCAAAGATAAATTATTAAGTATATTTTTCCCATTATTCATAGTCAAAGAAATAGAAGAGTTCACATTAGAACTGGTCAGCTTAAGCTAGCTACTACCACTTCACTGCCTTGGTATATTCTGGGCTAATGCTACCCTCCCAGCCCCAGGACTCCCACTTATCACTTCCAAGACCTCCAAGATGGAGGCAGTGGATGAAGAAGCTAGTACAGTTTGGGAGGGAAACAGGAGTGGTTATTCAATCAGTTTATATGCTAGCTTTGCTATTGTTTTTCCACTTAGGGAATCCACTTAACTGAACTCATTCATTTCAAGGAGATAATAAGACTTTCTGCACTGTTTGGGGGAATTTATATGGTTCACTATGCGTAATAGTTCCTTGTATTTCATAGTACTTGATAGTTATTCTTTTTTCAGGAATTGTTTTTAAGAAAGTTACATAATAATTGGAACCATTTATATACACAGATTTATTCAGTGCAGGATTGTTTATAAGAGCAAATAATATATATATATATATATATATATATATATATGAGAGAGAGAGAGAGAGAGAGAGAGAGAGAGAGCGCACGCACCAGCTCTTTTTGGTTGTTGCTAACAACTTTGAGTCTGTTTATTCAGTCTGAAAGTTTGACAATTATCAGTCTATGCCAATGGGATTCACCCACAAATTTGAAAAAGTTCTATTTTCCCCTTAAGATTTAAAAATTCATCTCTGTCTATCCCATGCATCTTTCTAAGCCTATGTCCATGTCAGTATCTTATGTACTAAGTTCCGACTATGTGCCAGGTACTCACTGTGACAAGCATTTTAGAATCTTGTCTATTACCCTGAGAATTCAATGATGACTGAGTAGTGAATTGTCTTCTCTCCCCCTCTCCCCTCCCTTCTCAAATGTGCACAATCAAGTCAGCCTCCCCCTAACTCTAACCCTAACCCTTGTCCTTATATATTCTGGGTCTTTGGCTTCATTCCCAGTGCCCCTTACTTCTGGCCCCCATCTCTTTGGTGTCTACGTGCCAATGGACAGGATGTCCTAAGAATGTTAGGTCAAAATTTGTGGGTTTCTTACTCAGCGTAGGAATCTCCATACGGTAGGAGCAGAAGATAAGGAAAAACCAGAACTGTTGATGGAAGAATAGCCCTGGATCTTTGGCACGTGGCTGCTGCTAGGATTCTTACTGGTCATGACTCTAAACTGCTCTTCTCCACCTTCCAGCTTCAATGGAATACTTACCAATGTCTAATACATTTTTTGGTTCCTTGGATCTACAGAGGGTTGCACTTTTCATTGTTTTTGAAGTATTTTATGACTCTCTAAGTTGTAAAAAACTGGTGGCAATATAAATGATGATAGAAATGCAAATAGATTTTGTACAGTGAGGTTGAAATTGGATCTGTCTTAAAGAAGAGGCAAATATTATGTCTACTAGCAAATAAATGTCAGCATTCCTGATGAACTATATTTTTATTCTGTGAATTCTCCTTTGAGCAATTTTAAGCTCTCCCTGGATCTTTCATTTATTTACAATTTAAATAAAAAAATTTG
>PVJS01006943.1:39035-58087 GCA_004027185.1 Glis glis
ACACACACACACACACACGCACACACACACACACACGCACACAAAACAAAACCATTATCCCTCCAGTTTCATTGAGACACCCACTGGAGTCTCTTGACAAGAGCAGGTCGGCAGCACTGAAGAATGTGCCCCCTGAGCAGATTACATTCAGGCATGGGAAGATTAAACCCTCTTCTTGGTTTATGGACTGAATTCCAAGTGTTAATAGAATGTGAACTTTATTGACTCTGTAGTTTTCTGTAGGTTTTTTTTTTCTTCTTCTCTCAAATTATTTTGTGGTTTTTTTTGCGGTACTGGGGATTGAACCCAGGGCCATTCTACCTCCGGGTCACACCCGCAGCCCTATTTTTTATTCTTTATTTTGAAACTGGGTCTTATTAAGTTGCGGAGGGCCTCACTAAGTAGCTGAGGCTGGCCGCGAACACAGATCCTCCGGTCTCAGCCTCTCAAGTACTGGGATTACAAGCATGCGCCACCACGCCCGGCTTATTTTGTGTTTTGTTTCTGGTTTTGCTTTGAGCAAAGCCAGTGAGTTATTCACCCCTCCAAGGGGTAAACATGATGT
The DNA here is from genome assembly GCA_004027185.1 of Glis glis. Classification (NCBI taxonomy): domain Eukaryota; kingdom Metazoa; phylum Chordata; class Mammalia; order Rodentia; family Gliridae; genus Glis; species Glis glis. Next base: position 39,601 of record PVJS01006943.1, read on the forward strand.
GTAATTTTATTTTTATAGCCTATTTGGCAATATCTATAAATGGATGATAGATATATATTTACTATTGAGTGAGAGACAATAGAGAACTTGAGTTAGAGTTAGTTTTAATTTGTTTGCCTGCTTACTCTATTTGTACTTAAGTAAAAAAAAGCTCTTACTGAGTATACTAGTAACTACTTACTGAGTATAGTAGTTCACTTTTGTACTGTAACAAAGTGCCTGAGCCAGGCTACTTCATAAAGAAAAGAGCTTGCTGGGCATGGTGGCACAGTCTTTAATCCCAGTGCATGGGAGGCTGAGACAGGAGGATCACAAATTCGAAGCCAATCTCAGCAACTTAGTGAGACTCTGAGCAACTTAGCGAGATGCTGAGCACCTTAGTGAGACTCTGTTTCCAAATAAAACATAAAATAGGGCTGGGGGTGTAGCATGGAGGTCGAATGCCCGTGCTTTCAGTGTGTGCACAGGCACGCATCCACACCCACACCCACACACGAGGCTTATTTTGTCTGATGGCTCTGGAGGAGGTCTAGGGGCCTTATGTGGTGATGGCCTTCTTGCTGGCAGAGCCCCAGGGTGTGCAGAATATCATATGGCAAGAGACAGGGAGCATGAGGGTCTTGTGTCTATGTGTGTCTGGTCTCTCTCTCCTTATAAAGCCACCAGGATTCAATCATGGGGGGTCCACCCTAATCACCCTATCTAATCTTAATCACTTTCCAAAAATCTATCTCTAAGCACAATAGTCAGATTGTTTCTACCCTGTTAGTATATATGACTATACCATTTATATATGACTGTGGGGATTAAACTGCAGGAATTTGGGCATGGGGTGGGCACAAACTATATTCAAACCATAGCCATGAACCACCTTATTTTTCATGACAGTGTAGTTATTTCCCTAGGTTCAATAAGAATCCATCCTTTTCTTTAAAGCTTAGAAGTAATTGGACAAATCAATTGTGTAACCAAGCTTTACCTGCAATGTTATATTGGAGAAAGAATGATCCTATTTTCATTTAGTCATGTACACTATTCACTTTAAGGAACAAAGATTGACTTATAGAGCCAGGGCCTCTAGTCCTCCCTGCCCCTACTTGGGAAACTTGGCTTTGTATCCAGTTTATAAGTTTTCAGATGAAAAGGAAGACCATGTCTTCTCAGGGCAGCAATTTGCCAAAATCTGGGGGATAATTCAAATGAATTTAAAGATACTACTGAGCCAGGAGCTATGGCACACTCCTGTAGTATCAGCTAGTTGGGAAGCTGAGGCAGGAGGATTGATTGAGCCCAGGAGTTCGAGTCTAGCATGGGCAACATAGTGAGACCCCATCTCAAAAATAAAAATCAAAAAACAAACAAACAAAAAGATACTACTGTTGAGCTGAGTGTGGTGACACAGGCCTATAATTCCGGTACGTGGGAGGCTGAGACAGGAGAATCGTTGTTTGAGGCCAAAAGTATGTGGTAAGTTAGCAAGAGTCTGTTTTGAAATAAAAAATAAAATAGGGCTGGGAGTGTAGCTCAGTGTTAGAATGCTCCTGGGTTCAACCCCCAGTACCACTACTGTTGAAATATACTTAGTTAACATTCTTATACCACCTATGTAACTAACCAGTTCACAGTTGATGAGAAGAGTCTTATTTTGTAATTAAGAACAATCTTTTTTTTGTGGTACTCGGGATTGAACCCAGGGACATTCTACCTCCGAGTTACACCCCCAGCCCTATTATTCTATTCTTTATTTTGAAACAGGGCCTCACTAAGTAGCTGAGGCTGGCCGCGAACCTGCGATCTTCCTGTCTTAGCCTCCCAAGTACTGGGATTACAAGTGTGCACCACCACGCCTGGCTAATTAAGAACAATCTTTAAGATTATTACAATCATAGGTAAGTGATATTTCAGGAAAAATCATGAAAGACTTTGAAATGGTGAGAAGAGACTAGTAGATATCCTTTTAATGGATTGTCAGGTGTCTGATGCAGGTAGGTTGTCTGACTCTGAGAGCCCACGCCTTTCATTGCCTTTGAGCTACCTTACAATCCTTAGTTGGAGAAAACCAATGGTGATTCCTGTTCACAGAAACGCAATGGATTTGTCCAGTGAAAACACAACTAATTCTACCCTATGCATCTATTAGAAAGTTCATTTTGGTATCCTGATTGCCTTTGTGTGTCTCTTTGAATTCTCTTTTAAAGCAGTTATTTTTATATATTACTGGTTCTCTCAGTTAATCAGTTAAGTACATTTTTTAAACATGTGTTAACTTTATATTTGTATGAATCATGATTTTTTTTTAAAAAAGTGAGTTTTTAACACAACCAGTAGGGAGGGGTAAACTGCAAAGCTTAATTTCTAATATTTGGGGTTTATTTTTCCCTAGTTTTAGCTGGGGAAATTCTATATATATGAAGGCTCTAAATAAGAGTAAAAAGTAAAGTTAGTTACTTGAATTGTGGTGAATCCTTTGTTGGAATGTCTCTCAAAAATTGAGAAAGTAAATGACTATAAAGTAACAAGTGGGGTTTCAAACTAAGATAGTTCCCAATTCTTTTTTTTTGACAAATATGTCTACTTATAGATCATTAAATGAGTCTTAGTGATACAGTCTCTCTCTCTCTCTCTCTCTCTCTCTCTCTCTCTCTCTCTCTCTCATACTGGGGATTGAACCCAGGGGGCATTCTACCTCTGAGATACTCCCCCAGTTCTTTTCATTTTTTTATTATTTATTTATTTTCTGGTATGGGTATTTTGTGGTATAATACCACATTGAACCCAGGGGCATTATACCTTCAAGCTACACCCCAAGTCCCATTTTATTTTTTATTTTGAAACAGGGTCTTCCTAGGTTGCTGAGAGTCTTACAAGTGCATGCCACCACACCCGGCTTTTATTTTTTTTTATTTTGAAGCAGTCTTACTAAGTTGCTGAGGGTCTTGCTAAATTGCTGAGACTGGCCTTGAAGTTGTGATCTTCCTGTCTCACCCTCCTGAGTAATGGGATTACAGGCATGTGCCACTGCACCTGGCTAGATCACTACATTAGTTTCCAAGGACTGCTAAAACCAAATACACAAACTAAGTACCTTAAAACAATACAAAAATTAAAACAATAGAAATTTATTATGTATTACGGTTGCAGAGATGAAAAGCGTGAAATCGAGGAGTCAACAGGGCCACGCTGCCTCTTAAGTGTGCAAGGGAGAACTTCCTTACCTCTTCTACTTGGTCTTCCTTGGCGTGCAGATGCAGGACTCCATCTCGTGTCATCACGTGGCTGTCTTCTCTCTGTGGGTCTTCATATCATTTTCCAAGAGTGTCTGTGTCCAAATTTCCCTTTTTAATAAGGGTACCAGTCACATTGAATTAGGGGCCCACCCTCCTCCAGTATGACCTCCTCTTAGCTAACTGTAGCTGCAACAACCTCATATCCAAATAATGTCACTTTCTGAGGTTCTGGGGGTTAGAACTTCAACATATAAACTTGAGAGGGAGGATACAATGCGACCCATAACAAGGAGAAAGTCAGAATTCTAGAGGAAAGAAATTGCCAACTTGCAGCCAGAGAATTGACCAAGAACCTTGATAATTTTGCACGCTCGTGTCTATTTCCTTTAAGGTTCTGAGTCAATACAATTTGGGGTCTCAGCTGGGCCTCAGCATCTTCACCCCTGTTGGATAGTCGTACTGTCCGCATGACCAGAAGCAGAGTCGATGAGTCCACACGCAAGTTGAAAAGGACCTTTCTGCTCTGGATCCACTTCCCAGCACATCACAGAAAGCAATTCCTACTGGACCTGGGAAAAGTGCCTCTTTCCCAACTGAATGTGACCTTCTCCTTCCAGAGTCACAGATTTATGAGTTTTCCTGTTGGTTGCTTTATTTTCATCTCCCTAGTTGCTTAGAGGAAAATCAGGATAATTCTGAAAGTAGAACTTTCAACCCAAGCCTTTTTTTTTTTTATTGCTCCTAGGTTGTGGTTTTAGGTATTACTCATACATTTACACCAACAAAGTAAGCTTGAGCTGTTGAAATGTGGTCATTAATTAATCAATTAATCTAAGTAAAACCTTCCCTGTTAGACATTTCTTGTCTCATCTTTCCAGAGAGTTTGAAACCAGATTTCCAATAATTTTTGATCATGAAGGCTTCCCTGGCTTAGGACTCTCAGTAGAAAAGTTCATGGAAAGCCCGGGTGTTAACTTCTTTCCTGGCTGGGTTCCAGCTGGTTTTAAATCCTTCTGCTTTCTTTGGCTTTCCCACACTACCTCTTTATGTGGCTGTTACAGGAACCTTCCTCTCAGTGTCCAATACAACCCACCCCTTCCCTTCTCCATCTTGCTACAAAAGGTTGGAAAAAACCTGATGGTGATCTTATTTTAATTTAAGGCTGAAGGATGGACAGAGGTAATGAGGAGGATGAAGTGAGGGGCAGTTGTCATTTTTCATGCTGAACTGTTCCAGTGAGGGAGGAACCACCAGGAAAGAGCTCCACAGAGAGAACGCCCGGTTCTGTAGCTAGCCCTCTGGAGGAAATATGAGTCCCATGAGAACTTGAGGTTCGCCTGGCACTTTAAGAGAGGATTAGCAATTCACATGTGCTAAGAGCCAATGGCAAAAGGAAGTTATTCTTGCATGGTGGGTGGCAAAATGTCCAGAAAACTATGGGATGGCCTAAGGGATGGACGTACATGGCCATGAGGAAGAATAAGTAACAAGTAAGCAGACAGCTATTCTATTCTTCAGAGCCATCCAGGCAGGCACTGGGCATGGATGGGGATGTTCAAATGTAGACACCACCACTCAGCCCAGAGGCTGGGGTTCTGTTCTGCCATTGCCCAACTGGGGGATCGAGTACCATCCCTTAGCCTCTTGGAACCTCACTTTCTTATTTAATACCTTTTCCCAGTTGCTCTGGTTCAAATAACTTTTCCATGGGTTCTTTATGTTGCTTGAAAGCTCTTTGGACCAAAATTTTGTGAAAATATACACGTATTTGTTTGGGAGTAATACTATGAGTACTGTTATTAATAGTATTACTGGTATCATATAATGGGGGTGACCCTGTGGTGGGCGGCACAATTTGAGTGCTTTATATCTGTTACTTTCTTTAATCTTCACAATGACTGGAGCTGAACCTCAGGTGGGTTATGCAGGTGTCCTGATGGAAATAGTTAAAAGCATCCCACCAGTGGAAATGAGACTCAGCGGAGTCAATGGGATTGTAAAGTGGGACAGGTCTCTGCAGTGGTGGCCAAGAGGGTCTCCCTTGTAAGGAAAGTGGCAGAGGGAGGCATTTAGGGGACAGAGTGGGCTGTTGAGCATTTCAAAAAGAGCCAAAAAATTAACAAAGTGCAGAAAAGAAAAGTGCTAGAAACAGGATTTTCTTTATTAAAATCATTTTTACTGCCCCCTTATTATCAAAATAACACACATACATTAAAGAATAATCAGGCTGGACAGAAAAATTTAAGAAACTAATGTATATATTATAGACATTCTATCACAATTATTTTATTATTATATATTAGGTTCTAATTTATATCTATTTAATGATTCCATTTTTCCCAAGTTGTAGTTTGCTTAATAAATCATACACATAGCTGGGCACAGTGGTGCATGCCTGTAATCCCTGGGCAACATAGCAAGACCCTGTCTCAAAATAAAAAATAAAAAGGGCTGAGGGCATAGTTAGTGGTAGAGCACCCCTGGGTTCAATCCCCAGCACTACACACACACACACACACACACACACACGCACACACTCCCATGTTTTTAGTCTTATCATATATACTATTTTGTATAATAAATCATTTCTCCATGGTTAGATTTGAAAGCAATACACTTTTATAGATAATTTGAACTAGAGTATTTGTAGATAGTACTTGGTGCATTCTTCATAGATGGTTCTTTGACACATTAAATTTGGGGGAGAATATGATTTTTACGAATAACCATCTTGGGCTCATGGACATATGAATTTGTTAAAAATGAGAGTTATCCAGTATTTATTCTACCAGCTATTTGTGGAGGATGAATGCTAGAAGATGATAACATTAAATAAGATTTTTTAAAAAGATAGAATGAAAAAAGAAAGGAGTAGAAGGTGCTTTAGGGGTGTCAAGGAGAGTCAAAGAGAAATTTAAGGTATGAGTACAGAGATTAGTGACGGTAATGCTGTATTTCTATGTTCTGCATAAAAGCCTGTCAGCATGGTCTATGCAAAAACGAAGCCAGAACTTCAAGTAGAAATGCAATAACTTTAAGAAAACTTTTCTTGGCATTGTAAGCTCACACATGTATTTTTATATGCTACAAAGTTGGAAAAAAAGTTAAAATTGTGAAGTATTGAGGCCACAGCTATAAAAAATTAAGGTTTTAAGCCAGATTTGTGAGAATAAGAAAATATGTGTTATGGTATGCTAAATGCCATCCTATAGAGCACTTTTTCATGCTGGCAAATGTTCGACTTCTGCCAATGTGAACAATTGTTTTTGCTGGCAAAAACAGTTCAAATAAAAACAGAAGCAAGCCACCGTTGCTTAACACAGTAAAGCCGAACATTTCAAACATTTAATGGAAATCATTTACACATTTATTTCATTGCTATTTAAAGAAAGTGGTAGAAATTCCATGAAAATTTGTGACAAAAATAAATTGCGAAGTAAATCGTAAAGGTATTTTTAGGTTAGAAATATCATAAATAGGAGATAAACTAGAAAGAAACAAATTTATCTACTTTAAAACATATTTAAAAAACATTATTACTATGAGATTTAGCCTTTTGTGACCCTCACAGACTAGGTAAGAGTCTGGAAAAGATAGGGTGAGTTGTCTACTAAATATTCATTCACTTTCTTTCTCCCCCCTTGCTTTCTTTTTCTCTTTCTCTCTCTTTTTTTTCTTTCTTCCTCTTGCAGTGCTGGGGATGGAACCCAGGCCCTCAAGCACGCTAGGCATGTGCTCTACCACTAAGCCACACTCCTTGTCCCCCCCCCCTTTTTCTTTTCTCCTCCTTTCCTTCTTTTTTTTTGTGGTATTGGGGATTGAATCAAGGGGCATTCTACCTCTGAGCTATACCTCCAGTCTTTTTTATTTATTTATTTATTTTTTGGAAACAAGGTCTTGCTAGGTTGCTGAGAGTCCTGCTAAGTTGCTGAGGCTGTTCTTGAGCCTACAATCCTCCTGTCTCAGCCTCTCAAGTACTGGGATTATAGGTGTGCGCCACCATACCTGCCTTTTGGTTTGCTTGTTTGTTATTGTTGTTGTTTAAGAAATTGAATTTTCTTAATACATCCATGGTCTAGCTAAAATACTTTCCCAGGCCTGCTTGTAGTTAGGAGAAAGTACCTGACATGTCAGATAATGAAGTAGTTGAAGAAACCTGCTAGATTCTATGCCTTTATTCTTTCTTTCTTTCTTCTTCTTGTCCGGAAAGCAGATAGTAATGTTAAAGGTAACAGTCAAATTGAGACTATTCCACAGTGAAGATGAGATATTGTCAGAAAATAAGAATGGCAGACTGAAAAGGAAATAAATTCTGAGACACTGGTGACGTTCTGGAAGCACAGGGCAGCTTGCCTCTGCTCTTCTTTTTATGTGAGGCTGTTTGATTAGTTCCTTCCTTCCTTCCTTCTTCCTTCCTTCCTTAATTTCTTTCTTTCAATTGAAACCAGGGGTACAGCCCTTTATATTTTTTATTTTGAGACAAGATTTCACTAATTTGCCCAAGCTGGTTTTGAACTTGTGATCCTCCTGCCTCAGCCTCCTGAGTAGTGTGATTTTAGGGGTGGGCCACTGTGCCTGCCGTCATCAAATTTCTGTTACATACTGTACACATAAATACTAAATGAAGGCCGGGCGTGGTGGCGCACGCTTGTAATCCCAGTACTTTGGGAGGCGGAGACCGGAGGATCCGGGTTCGCGGCCAGCCTCAGCTCTCTCGCTCTCTCCCTGCCTCTCTCTCTCTCTCTCTCTCTCTCTCTCTCTCTCTTCTTAGTGAGGCCCTCCGCAACTTCGTGAGACCCGGTTTCAAAATAAAGTATAAAAAATAGGGCCTGGGGAGTAGCGCGGAGGTAGAACGCCCCTGCGTTCAATCCCAGGTACTGCAAAAAAAAAAAAAAAATACTAAATGAGTCGGAGCCCTTGACATATCCTTTCTTTGTATGCCATTTCTTATTTACAAAGTAGCCATTATGGTAGTAATGTACTTAATGATTTTCTTCCCCCATTCCTCTCAACTATTAATTACTTTAATGAGTTAACATTTATAAAGCACTTCCTCCTTATCATCATTGTATTTAATGCCTAATAAGTATCTACACATTATGTGCATTTAATAAATATATATTTCCAGGTAATTGGAGAGTTGTTTTGTCCCCAGAATGTCACACACACACCTTATATAAAGATATGTACATGCAAACATTCTGTATAGTTATACTTACAAATTATTTATAAATACTTGTGTGGATTTAGAATGCTCAGATAGGAAGGAATTAGTCTGTAAGAGTCAGTATCACTGTTTCTTTTCCAATTAGGATTTAGCCCTTGTTGTAATAATGGACATTTGTGTGTTGCAATGAACTCTCAGATCTTAGGGAAACAGAAAAGAGCTGATGTGGCCAAGAGGAAGATAAAGAAACTTAATGCCTTCAGATTTCTCCAGCAGTCTATGCCAGACCCCCTGAACAAGCATTTGGAAAATACAAAACATGCAGCATTTGAAACTCAAATAACTTCGGGGGAATATAGCTTGTTATAACATCTTTTTCTTGGTGGTTCATGGCACATTAAAGTTGTCCACAGTAGAGAAATCTGCTTAACTTTGTTTAATTCAGCATTTCCCTGTCCTAAGTGAACATGAAACCCTTCTATTCACATTACATCTTTTAATTCCCAGTGGAAATGTTATGTGGCATGTATTCTCAAGGATCAGGAAAGAAATATCACCACTGCTATTAAATATTGATCTAGAGGATGTAGCAAAATTAGAGAGTAATCCGAAGTGGACATACGACTTCAGGAAAGGAGAAAGAAAAACGAAAAATTTGCAGAAGACAGAAATTACTCTTTTACCATGAGATTGAGACAGTATCTCGTGTTCTTTATTTGATCTCTGGTAGTCAGGGTGCCTATGGGAACACATAGGTGCTCAATAAATACTTGTCAAAGGAAGGAAGGCTTGATGGAAGGAAGAGAGAGATGCCAAAAGGGAATCTCAGGGGAAATCAGTTCTGCACAGGAACATCCTGGGAAAACTGCCCAAGAGCCATAGTTTTACAAGCTTTCTGGAGACTTGAACATGCCTTGCAAATTGCTTTTCCTCCAAATTCTAATTGTTTGAACTTTTGAGCTATTTTTACTCTAATGATAGAAAAGTATGTGGCCTTGATCGCTATCAATCAGAATCCTTCTTAACATAGGGCTCCAGGCAACTACGACCAATGGACTAGAGTAGGTGAGAGAGCTAAATCCTAATTAACATCCCTAATACAAACCTTCAAATCCTTTGTCCTGGTCAAATACCTTTTATAATAATAATCAGCCTCATCTCCCTAGCATTATCTGAAGACAGATTATCTGCTTTTTTATTTCCTCAAATAATAGCTTGGTGGCTTTACAATGGCCACAAATTCTTTGATATTCCTCCCTTTTGTAGGTGGAATCTAATTCTTCTTCCCTTAACTGTGGGTAATATAATGAAAGTGTGAGACTTTGAAGATGGTATAAAAGGCACAGTGTTTTTTTTTATTGCTTCTGTTTCTTCTTTTTCTTCTCCATCTCCTCTTTCTCTTTCCCCCTCTCCCTCTCTCCTCTGTTGAGGAAGCTAGCGGCCATGCTAGGAGACGCCCATGTGGCAAGGAATTGAGTCTCCTACAAATAGCTACATGAGTAAGCCATTCTGGAAGTGGCTCCTTCCGCCCCAGTTGGACCTTCAGATGAGACTGCAGGCCCTGCCGACACCCTAACTACAGCCTTAGAAGAGAGTCTGAGCCAGGGCTGCTCAGACATGCCACCCCTGAACTCCTGACCCACACAAACTTTAGAATACCTGCTTATTATTTTAAATCATGAAGTTTAGGGATAGATTTAATTCATAAATGAATAGGTGATATGCCCATGTTAAAAGCTGTTAAAGAAATAGAACTCATTTGTAGCTCCCTTAAAACATACACTACTCTCCTTCCAATCCCATCACTTTGGTGTGGTGAAATTAGCTTGTTGTTCATCAATATATGTTTTTTCTTTCTTTGTCCTAAAGCAAGGTCAGAAAATCCTTTCTATCAAGGGCCAAAATAAAAAAAAAATAAAAATAAAGGGCCAGATAAGAAATATTTTAGGTTTTGTGGACGATATAGTCTCTGTCATAACTATTCAACTCTGCCATTATAGCCTGAAAGTAGGCATAGATACTATATAAGTGGATAAGGATAGTTATATTCTAATAAAGTTTATCCATGAACATTAAAATTTGAATTTCACATCACAAAATATTATTCTTTTGATTTTTTTAACTACTTAAAAATGTGAAAACCATTCTCAGCTTACAGGTCACTTAAAACCAGGCAGTGGGACAGATTTGGCTCATGGGTGTAGTTAACCAATTTCTGTACTAAAGTTACAGAATTTTTGATATTTAGCTGGCATAGGTATGCCCAAAAGAAAGACAATGTTTTTTCAGACTGTGGTCATGTGACCATGTTCCATTTAGTAGGGTGTGGGTGGAAATGACCCTTAGAGTGAGGTAGTGACTTCTCCCTCTTTTTTTTTTTTTGCGGTACTGGGGATTGAACGCAGGGGCGTTCTACCTCCGCGCTACGCCCCCGGCCCTATTTTTATACTTTATTTTGAGACCGGGTCTCACGAAGTTGCGGAGGGCCTCACTAAGTGGAGAGAGAGAGAGAGAGAGAGAGAGAGAGAGAGGGAGAGAGAGAGCGTGTGTGCGCCCGGGCGAGCTGAGGTTGGCCGCGAACCCGGATCCTCCGGTCTCCGCCTCCCAAAGTACTGGGATTACAAGCGTGCGCCACCACACCCGGCCGACTTCTCCCTCTTTTCTTACCCTTCTCCTGGTTTTCATTGGCTGGATCATCTTGGGCTCTGTGGATGCCAGAAATATCCTCAGGATGGTGAAACAAATAAAGCCAGAATTCTTGACTGTGGACTATGTGTAGCTATATTGTTATGAGAATGAGAAAAAAAAAAAAAACGACATTCTTGTTCAAACTTCTATTTTTAGACTCTCTTCACACATCACCCAGTCTACATTCTAACTAATTCAGCTGGGAAGTCTTTGACTAAGATCTTTTCTTAATGTGACAACTTAGTGTTATAGTTTCAAGAAGCACTGTAGACAGTGGTTAACAACTATGTGTGGAGTTAAAAAAATTCATTCCTGGTTACTTACCAAGTCAGGATAGTTTGAACATAGGATAGCTTTAACTTTTATTTTTTTAAACTAGAATTTCTAAAAACGTGTGGGTCTTGGCTTTTTCTTCCAATTGTTGATTTCTTTGGGTCTGGGAGTGAACAAGCATGTCTTTGTTTTCTTTTTCTCTCCCCTCTGTCTTACTGAGAGGAACAATATTAATTTGGAGAAACATAAATCACTCCTTGTAATCTCTGAGGAAGAATTAATTCACATTGTCTCTTGTAGAGCTTATTGAAATAAATGCCTGGGTTTAAAATTTTACCCTTAAGTATCTCGTGGTCCTATGGGTGTTCACTTTCACATGATACATGAAACAAACTATAGCCGTAATACACAGGGTTATTTTGTGACTTTTGTATTTTCCACAGCAGAACTTGGGGGGTCCCAGGCTGTGAGCAAGAGTTAAAAAAAAGATTTCACAGTTTCAAAGTTTGAAAAACACCCTGAGAATCATCAACCATCGCTTGGCAGGGCGAGAGCATCAGGCATTGTCCAAACACAATGGTTGGAGTTTTTGTGCTGACACCAAGTATTTCCCATTCATCTCTCTCCCCTTCTCTTCCTCTTTCTCTCTCCGCCAGAAACCCCACTGGATTTGAGTAGGCGCAGTCTTCCAAGCCCTGGCTGTTAGTGGCCCTCAGAGGTTTCAGGGAGAAGCAGTTTTGGCTGAGAGTTAAACCCAGAGGCTGGCCAGTGGAGGGAACAATGTCTGGGTTTTGAGAACAGCTGGAGCTTCGGAGGGAGAAAAGCAGTCGGGTGAATGAGGAAAGAATGTGCTTGTCACTTCAAGAGGCAAGAAATGGAGACTCCCTCCCGCCTCTGCCAGCAAGTGTTTATTGGAAAGGGCAGAGTGGTGGTGGATGGCAGGTGACTTTGGTTTGGGCTTCATGGAATTTTTCATGTTTATTTTGCTTTTCAAAGAACAGATAAATGTACAAATCCCACACTATAACTATTCTGCATTCTGCTCATGTTTTTATTGGACACGAGTGTTGTTCCTCAGAGTTATTTTTAAGAATCCTGCCCCTGGCCCATTTTTGAAACTCTGCTTGCTTTCCTCGGATGTAAGCTAATATTTGTTGCAGGGATTTTGGAGAAAAGTAGCAGATTGTATTAAATGGAAAGTAAAGACCCTGGGGGGAATGGATCCTACTCTGAGAGCATAAGTTGGGGAACGGGATGGGCTCACTTAGATGAAATGGGGACCAGCCCACTGAAACCAAGGCAGAGCTCTGAAAGATTAGAGGGAAACAGGTTTTACGATGTCATACTTTACCAAGGAGAAGGAGAAACTGCAGAGTTCAGGACCTGGGAGAAGACCAGCTTGCTGCTTGCCTGTGGAAGTTGCCTCAGAATCTCGTGGGATTCACCATCTCCTCTGACTTGTATTCCCTGAGATGGTTGGACCATGTATGAATGGATTGGCTCATGTTGACTGGATGATGGATGTGATCGTGTGACCTTGAAAGGCCACCTGATCAAACTGCCACCCTAGAACAACCGGAGAAGGAGGAACTGTAGATTTCAGGACTTGGGAGAGGACTTACCTGTTGCTTGCCTGTGGAACCTGCCTCAGAATCTCATTTGCTTTGCCATCTCCTTCAATTTTCATTTCCTGCTTTTCTCTTTTACTCTAGAGTTGGTCTTTGCTATTAGATCTGTGCATTGCTACAAGACCAAAACAAAAAAAATCTACATTTGGTATGAGGCAGGGATCCCCATGGTTTTGGAATCAGAAATTCTCCTTCCTAGTGCTTGGACTGTCTGAGAGTCACAGAGGAAGAGAGTAGGAAACTAGATTAATGGCAGTGAATGCACTGCAGGAGAGCTCAATCACCACGTGCTGCAGGTGTTGGAGATCTCTGTACTGTGGAGGGAAAGTGAAAGCGTTTAGAAGCCAATGACCATTGAAGATGTGACCATAAAGTTCATCCAGGAAGAGTGGGCCCTACTGGACACATCCCAGAGAAAGCTGTACAGAGATGTGAAGAAAGAAAACACCAGCTATCTAGTTTCCTTGGATATCAGTTTGGCAAATCAGATGAGAATTTCCACAGGAATGGCTCAAAGGGCAGATATCAAGAGATCGCTGACTGTGGAGAAAGGCCATATAAATGTCATCTATGTGGGAAAACCTTTATTTATTCCTCTGGCCTTAGAAAGCAGATTCCAACCCACATTGGAGAGAATCCTCACATATGCCATGTGTGTGGGAAAGCCTTCAGCCAATTTGTTAACCTTAGGCTGCATGAGAGAACACACACTGGAGAGAAACCTTCTGACTGTCATTGGTGTGGGAGAGCCTATAGCTAGGTTGTGAGCCTTAGGCAGCATGAGAGGATACACACTGGTGAGAACTCTCATGAATGCCACCAGTGTGGGAAAGTCTTTACAGAATATTCTACCCCTACGCAACATGAGAGAACACACACTGGAGAGAAACTTTATGAATACCATTGGTGTGGGGAAGCCTATAGTCAAGTCATGAGCCTTAGGCAGCATGAGAGACATACACTGGTGAGAACCCCTGTGAACGCCACCAGTGTGGGAAAGCTTTTACAGCACGTTCTAACCTTAAGCAACGCGAGAGAACACACACTGGAGAGAAACCTTATGGATGCCATTCCTGTGGGAAAGCCTTCCGCCAATTTGGTAATCTTAGGCAGCATGAGAAAACACACTGGAGAGAAACCTTATGAATGCCATTGGTGGGGGAGAGCCTTTAGCCAAGTTTTTAGCCTTAGGCAGCATGAGAGAATACATGCTGGTGAGAAACCTTACAAATGCCACCAGTGTGCGAAAGTCTTTACAGCATATCTGGCCTTAAGCAACATCAGAAAACACATACTGGAGATGAATATTATCAATGCCATCAGTGTGGGAAAGCCTTCAGCATATCGTCTAGCCTGAAGCAACACCAGAGAACACACACTTGAGAGAAACCTTATGAATGCCATCAGTGGAAAGCCTTCCCCATATATTCTGGCTGTAAGCACCTCAGAGAATGCACACTGGAGAGAAACCACATGAATGCACCAATGTGACAAAGCTTTTCGTGAATCTTATAGCCTTAAGCACCATCATAGAACATAGACTGGAGAGAAGCCACATGAATGCCACCAATGTGACAAAGCTTTCCGTGAATCTTATAGCCTTAAGCACCATCATAGAACACACACTGGAGAGAAACCACATGAATGCCACCAGTGTGGGAAATCCTTCACTGCATATTCTGGCCTTAAGCACCATCAGAGAACACACATTGGAGAGAAACTGAATAATACCATGTGGTTGGGAAAGACTTCAGTCTTTCTGAGTACCTTAGACAACATCAGAGAATCCAAACTGTAGAGAAATAATAACAAAGTAATGTGTGTAGAAATCCTTTTGGTAATGCTCTGCAGTTCATTAACATGAGAGAACAAACACACACAGGAGAGAACTCGGAATGCCTTCAGTATGTATTACAACCTAAGATGACATGATATCATAACCATAATGAATGTTGAGTCTTTTACCATTCCTGTAATATTTAAACCTGAGGACCCACTCATTGAGAGAATACCCTCTATAATCTGTGTGAAAGACCCCTAAGTCATCCTTACCCCTCAGTTGACATGCACAGATTCATGGAAAAGAAACTATATGCAGGAGCCCTTGGGCAAAATATCCCAATCAGTGATTTTTTCATAGCTGTTATAACATAACCTGTAATAGAACTAATGTAGAAGTCTTGAAACAAAACTCTAACTTTAAACACACTAGCTGACTTGACAGGAAAGAACCATTGAGTGTACCCAGGTTCCAGGAGGGGTCCCAGTGCCCACCCCTGAACCTTCAGAAGTCCCCCTGTATTCCTGCTCCCTAACTTCCTGAGCCTTGTTCAGATCTGCTCCTCTGGACAACCAGAAAGAGCCACCAACAATATGTAATTCCAGAGGTTTCACTTATGTGTTAAATATATGCTCATGCATTTAACATGCTGTTATGTTTTAAATTGATCAGACTGTTAAGGTAAAATTATATTTTTAACTCAGATCAGCATTAATTGCAAATAGAAAAATACTATTTGAGAGAAACACAACTAAGGAAAAGAAAAAGGTTTATAATTTCTTACTTTTAATACCAATTTTTTTGTGGCACTGGGGATTGAGCCCAGGGGCATTCTACCTCTGAGCTACACCCCCAGACCTATTTTGTTTTTATTTTGAAACATGGTCTAGTGAGGTTGATGAGAGTCTCACTACTTGCGGAGGCTGTCCTCGAACCTGCGATCCTCCTGTCTCAGGCTCCAAAGTGCTGGGAGTGCAGGTGTGCACCACCACACCCAACTTAATTCCAATTTTTATTCCATCCTCTTTGAACAAGTCAGTTTTGAAGTGTGTACTGGGATTCACTAATCATGTAACAGGTATCAGTGGCATCACCATAAGTAGAAAAACTTTCTGAGGTTTTCTGTTTCCATTTTACCAGCCTCATACAAAATTGAAAATATGGATGATAAAAGAAGAAAAAAAGATGTCATACTTTTTAGCTGGGTGTGGTGGCACACGCTTGTAATTCCAGTACTTGGGAGGCTGAGACAGGAGGATCGCAGGTTCATGGACAGCCTCAGCAAGTAGTGAGACTCTCATCAACCTAGCAAGACCTGGTTTTAAAATAAAAATAAAATAGGGCTGGGGGTGTAGCTCAGACGTAGAATGCCCCTGAGTTCAATCCCCAGTGCCCCCCTCCCCCCAAAAAATGTTATACCTTTTGGTCATGTTTTGATTTCTCTGACTTTCCTGGATGTTTATGGAAATGGATAGAACCACAGTGACTATTTTCCCATTCCGAATTCCATTTGTTAGACTTAAAAAGTGAGACTTGATTTTGAACATCATTTGTAAAATGAATGAAAAGACAGCCCCATATTAATATTCAAACAATAACAATTGTTAGCATTTTAAGATCTCTTGCCTAGTGGCCCATACCTGTAATCACAAGGTATGAGAGGCTGAAGCAGGAGGATTGCAGGTTCCAGACCAGTCTCAGCCACTTAGAGACCCTGTTTCAAAACAAAAATTAAAAAAAGGGGGGCTCTGGTGTCACTCAGAGGTAGAATGCCCCAGTACCCCCCCCCCACACACACCACACACAATTTCTTGCCTTTTTTCCACTCTCAACATTTTTGCCTACTTCAGGATTAGAGCAAATATTCTTGAGTTCCAGCTGTGGAACATTATCTATTCTAGGTCTTTTCCTTGCAACCCATGAACCTGTGAAGTAAGAATTATTTGATCCATTTAAAAAATGGGGACTGAGAGCCGGGCGTGGTGGCGCACGCTTGTAATCCCAGTACTTTGGGAGGCGGAGAGCGGAGGATCCGGGTTCGCGGCCAGCCTCAGCTCTCTCTCTTTCTCTCTCTCTCTCTCCCTGTCTCTCTTTACTTAGTGAGGCCCTCCGCAACTTCGTGAGACCTGGTTTCAAAATAAAGTATAAAAAATAGGGCCGGGGGTGTAGCGCGGAGGTAGAACGCCCCTGCGTTCAATCCCCGGTACCGAAAAAAATAAAATGGGGACTGAGCTCCATGAGGGTCCTCAGAGGTGGTCTAATATTACCTGATAGTCTAGTAAATGAAAGTCAAATTATCTGGATTTAAACATGATTTTAATTCAAAAGCCTATGTTCTTGCTACTGCCCCCATTTTTGTCTACATAATATACTAGGGATTGATTGAATTAAAATTGATTAATCATTAAAAAAATGATTAAAGCTGGGCATGGTGGTACACACCTATAATCCCAGTACTTGGGAGGCTGAGATAGGAGGATCGCAGGTTTGAGACCATCTCAGCAACTTGAGACTCAGCAACCTAGTGAGACCCTGTATCAAAACAAAGAGGGCTGGGGGTGTAGCTCAGAGGTAGAATGCCCCTGGGTTCAATCCCCAGTGTCACAAAACAAAACAAAATCTGATTGATCAGAAGTAGCCCATATATCATATTTAACACTCCTCTTTGCATGTCATGATTTTGGGTAATGAGACCTCCTTGTAAGGATGGCCAGGGACCACAGAATCTTTAGCTACATTAGTCACTTTGAGTTCCCAAATTTCCAAGATTTGCATTCATACTTGTGAAAAAAAAATCTGATGGGGTCTGTTTGTCACTTCACAGAGGTGTCTCTGATCTGGCCAGTTTCACGAAAGCCACCTCAGACATGGTGGCTTCTTTCAGATTCAAACTCCTTGGTAACTTCCCTTTAACTTGGGCACTAAGGTCAGAGTAGCAGGTTTCGCTAGCATATATGGTGTGAGCCATAGCAACTTTCTTTCAGAAAGTGGGGCTGCTGCTATTAGAAGAGGATTGTGAGCAAAGCAAAATTGAGAATTTCATAGTCTCCTTTTCCCCATACAAGTCTAATGAGAAAAACCACATGTAAATAAATCAGTGAACTTTAGGGGAAAATCCTAAATCCTGGGGCCAAAATCTATTGCAGTCTTATTTATTCACCAGTGCTGAGAGCATTTCAAATTGATTGACACATTTTTTTTTCCGTGTTGGGGAGAACCCAGGACCTTGTGCATGAGAACTTACCACTGACTTACATCCCAGTCCTTTTGACAATTTTTTTGAATATCTACTTTGTGATAATTATGGTGATAATATTAAGAATGATTTTTAGAAATTGGCAAAATTCTCAACTCTCGGAGATCATCATTTTCCTTTGCTATGTTTACTAATGTAGCAAATTCAACACAAATACTGTATTTGTAGTGTCTTCATCACCACGGAAATGTAACAGGACTTCTTATAATCCAGAATATTTGATTAATCAGGACTCCTATTCCCCCAAACAATCTGGGTAATCAGTTTTCTTTGTACTTTTAAAAGAAAGGTCATCTTGGCCAATAGGTACATGAAAAAATGTTCAATATCATTAGCAATCAGGGAGATGCAAATCAAAACTACTCTAAGATTTCATCTGACCCCAATTAGAATGGCAAGCATTAAGAAGTCTAACAACAACAAATGTTGGCGAGGATGTGGGGAAATTGGGACTCTTCTACACTGTTG